>BLKR01004462.1:0-108267 GCA_011170035.1 Teleogryllus occipitalis | reverse complement strand
AGGAAGCGGGCGTCGCGAGAGGAAGCGGGCGTCGCGAGGGAAGTGGGTGTTGTGAAGGACGCGAATGTGGCGAAGTGTGGCGAGAGAAGTGGATGGGGACGTGAAGTGAGCCATGGGCGCAGGGACGGGGTGGAGACAGAGGGAGCCGGAGAGACAAGGGACTGCGTGGCTGGAGAGGGGGCGGGCGAGGTCAGCGCTGGGCAGCAGTGGCAGCGGGAGCTGAGCGGTGTGCCCCAGGGACGCCGAGCGGGGCGGCAGGAACGGGACGGGAGCTGTCAGCAGCAGTGGGGCGTGTGCGGACGCGGTGGCAGTGTTTGCCATGTTCAGTGTCTGCCAGCGGTGCGCCCCGCCCCTCCCGCACCCTCCCGCCAGCCTCCCCCCTCCCGCGCGCCAGCGAAAACTCGGTTGCCGCCGTATTGTTGCCCTTAATTAGGACGTAATCACCCGCTCGTCAGGAAAACATCAAATTTCGGCGCCGAGGCAGACTCAATTTGCGCACCGGATTAAGTCAAACCGCGCCGCGGCGGCGGGCAGAGGGGGGGGCAGGGCGGCAGGAGGGGTGTGCTGCTAAGCGTCGAATGTTGTGGAGGTGGATGCATTAACTATTGCTATAGCAGTTACTGTGGAGTGCAAAGGTAATTATGAGAGTGACCCTGTTTGTAGAAGCAAGTCGAGGAAATGAACTACCCCCGGTGTCCAGTGTGGAATAATAATGCATAGATTATGTGCATGTTAGACTTGGAGGCATCAGGTTCCATGGTAATAAATTTGTCCCTAATAGCCGCTAAGAAATTGTTTACTTGTAACTGTTAATGGATTGTGTGATCCACTGATTCCTCTCGTCACACTGCACCTGGATTGTGTGATCCACTTTCGAATAGGGAATGAAATTGATGTAAAGTAGATAAAAGATATAATTTCACCTGAATGATTATGCCGCAGGGTTTCAGAGGATATAAAATATTACAGTCAATCTTGTTTGTTGCTTAGAAATTCTACACTGACATGAAATTTAAGAAAAACGGCGATAGACAGGGAATCAGAAGAGTACGGTGGTCACCATGTAGCTTATTTTCATAGTGATGTTAGCTGACTTGTCCCACGGAATGGCAATGGAAGCATTGAGTTGGTAAGCTTCAACACATTGTATTAGATGTGTGCGCCAGGGAAGTCTCTCCATAGTGATACCTTGCTAGTGATAGTGCTATAGAAACGTAAATTATGTTGGCAGCAGGAGCTAGAGCTTCCAACAAAAGTAAACTTAAATTGCCTACTCATAACAATCATAACAAACGCAGGAACTGTTGTCCCCTTCACTTTTTACCCAGTGATCTTCTTGCTACAAACATAAATGCAACTTTTAATAGGAGGCACTGGTTCGGCCGAGGTGGAGAGACTTTTCTAGCCCACCTCATTTTTTGAAAATGGTAACTAATGGCCTTAATGTAATTATGGAATATACGGACAGTGAATGACAAATGCCACTGAAAATCTGTCTTCAAACTAGAACTTTCTGGAGAAGCTAATCAAATCAGACACAAGACTTAACAGAATACCTCGGATATAGGAACCAATCTAATCAACCACATTATATAATAAGTGAATACAGTATTTGACAAGTTAAATATTATTCTCTCATTACTATTGCTGGAAAATTGCTTGCGTTCTAAGTAACTGAATGAAAGTGAATATTATAATCTTAATAAGAAATGGAACTCTGGTGAATAAACAACTGGAAAAAGAAATAAGTGAAAAACATACTTTGCTATATTATAACATAATCACACATTTAAATGTGTGTTACAACGGTAACGTCGCTGAGTTTTTATTGAGTTTAACAGATTTTTTTATCTTGACTCATTTCCACGACGGTCTATTCCAAGCTTATTCCAGAACACATTTTCAACTTTATTTATAAAGTAAACGAAAATAGTAATACGTGGGAGCAGAAAACTCCAATAAGAATCGCACAAAACATTAAATCCGCTGAAAATGAGAATCAGCATTTCACAAAAACTGGGGTTGCATGGAAAAATGCTTCGTGAGAGAAACGAAAGCTTCGGTGGCAAGTCCACTCTGCGGACACTCGCATTAAAAACATCGAGGCCTTCCATCTACATCTACGGATCAATATTTGTGGTTATCCTCATTGTTTGATTTCGGTCATGTCTCCGATCCATGGTTTAATAGATGGTTGAGGATGTTGACATAAAATGAGTGACGTAGAAGCAATAGTTAATGGAATAGGGTAACGAGAGAACCCCAAGAAAATCTGGCGCGAACCCGCTTGTGTCACAAATCCCATCAGAATTTGAGCGCCGGCCTCCAAGGGTTGAAGGTGAGCGGTCTGATCCATACTATTCAGGCAAACCCCATAATTTAGATCAATCACAAATTTAATTGCTCCAACTGATTGAGTTTAATTCACACACCAGCATTTCTGCTTTCTGAAACGATTCAGACAGTGAGGTTCTAGGATTCTAGCTCCCACGATTTGTAGGATTTTCATAACACCGATGATTTTCGACATTAGATAGCTCGGACGGATTCAGCACCTGCCTGGAGGAGAATTCGAGGAATACGTGGTTTCTCTAATCAGCACCAGATGAATGCCAGAGCGGTACCCTAACAAACGGGTCACGGACCAAGCGCGACCTTCCCTTTCTCTTCCTTGCCCTACCCTGCCCCCTTTTAACACACACATACACTACACTAAAATACGTATCAGGAGTCTAAGCGAGAACTTATAGCTTGTCCCTCTGGAGTGGTGCCCCGTTGGAGGAGATAACTGTTTGGAAATTTCTCCAGAGGGAAAGAAATCACCACCACCTCCCGGGGAACAGAAAATCACTACTCTAACAGGAATAATGATCATAGCAGTTGATTGATGGATTGATTTTTTTCGTGTTTCCGGGCGCGTCAACGGCTTTGGTCGCAAGACCCGTAAGTGTATTGCATGTTTTTATCTCGGGAGACGATGTTGATCTTCCCCCCTGGATGGCGAGGTCCGGCGCCGACCAACCATCGGCTAGTGGGGTTTCCCTCAACCAGGTATCTCCCACCAGCGAGGCATCGCCCCAGCCGGGACAAGCTCTAAGCTCCCGACTGGTCTCCCGGAATATGTGGTAGTGTAGTGCATGTTAGTGTAAGTGTGTGTGTAAAGGGAGAGGATAGAACAAGGAAGTGGAGGGACAGATCGGGCGTGACTCGTTTGTTAGGGTACTGCTCCGGCATTCGCCTAGGGTTGATCGGAGAAACCACGGAAAACTACCAATCAGAGCAGCCGGCCGCTAGAATTCTCCTCCAGATAGCAACTGAATTCGACCTAGCTGAAAAGCTAGTGTCGAAAATCCTGCCGTCGTCAGGACTCGAACCTAGGACCTCCCGGTCAGAGGCACTGCAGTGACATCAGTTGATGCACTGAGCTACCGCTCCCGGTCATACCAGTTGACGTATCCGGTTACATCAACCAATCATTCATTACTCTCCTTCTCCCCTCGGGTATGCAGGACGATGCGGTCGGTCGCTCGCTCTCTTTCAACGAAGTACGTCAGGTGCGCGCGTTGGAAATCCGCCCCAGTTGCTGTCCTCCGGCTGCACCGCGGAGCGCCGCTACGCAGCACGTGGATTCGCTGCATTCACGCGGACGCGAATTAAGGGTAACAGCGCGGAAATTTAGCGCGTCTGGCGTCGGGATTTATCGGCTTCGATGCAGCTCCACCCCCATTCGACTCCGCTAGGCACGTATGGGTGCAGTTGCTCGGCGAAGATGCTTCGTGTGTTTTAATGGTGTGTTGTTCTCAGCGTTGGTCTGCTTCTACGAACGCTAAACTTTCTGTTTGTTATTTTTGCTTTACTATAGTAACAGTGTGTGCTAACCCCTTCTTTAACATTTTACATGACACTTTAATTTCGTAATTTCTCTCGATTTTCTTACCATTAATTGTAATAATTTATATTACAGAAGTACGAACATAAAAAATAAGAATGTTATCGTCAAACAAATATTTTATTTTTTACTGATATGTTGTAGCTTGTTACATCTTTCAATATGGAGCTCAATATACACAGTATAACTTATCTAGATCGAAGGATCGTGGTTACGAGGGAAATATGAAAACAGTTGAATGATGTTACATGTTCTCTTATGGAGGGAATTATGCACTGGAATTATGGGAGGGAAATATGAAAAGAGAAATCGAGTCAAGTTAATCTAGTTAACTTGAGTAAAAGTAATAAATAGTATCATTGAGTAAAAGTAATAAAGAAAATAAGTAAATTTGAATCACTAAAATTAAAATTAGATAAATAAATCATGTGTGTACCACGGACGTTTAGTGTTTCTGGTGATCTCGACGAGAAAAAAGCTCTCGGGTCAAAAACCCTCAGGTATTTTGTCGCCACTCGATCATTGCTACTTAATAACCCTTATAATACATAATATATACTGCATAACCCTTATAACGCCCTTGGCGCATAAATAACTATTTTTTTTTCCTTTTCAAGGAGTTATGCATTTTTTTAGTTTCACTCCTAGGAAAGAAGATAAAACAGCTTAGTAACATAAATTTGATAGTGAAAATATTTATTTTTTTCCCAACTATCGTCATTAAAACATAAAAATTAAAAGGATATTAACTCTCATTGCTTGTTCAAAATAGGGATACAACTTTATTTTTGAAATAGCATCGCAAATCTTACAGTAATTAGTGTTCCAAAAATGATACGCCTAATTAACCAAAATCACAAATTATTCTTTAACGTAAAAAATATTTATACCTAGTCTGAGAATTGCGGGAACATACAATCTGGAAAAATATTGGTGACCTTTTCTTGAACGGCAACAATTTACAACAGTAAATGAACTGCATCTACGGCAAATTATGCATCTTCCCTTTCAACAAACAAACTCCAGTCGCAAGAAGCACGCTCTCGTCAAACCATCAAAAACATCGCATGCCGCGCTAGTTTCATTGCAGAAGAGCCGCTCAGCGGTTTAATATCAATATATAACCGCGAGTGCCGGGACGACCAAAGCGGTTGGGGAGGGGCTGGCGGGCGACGCTGCACCTCGACGAAACGAACCCAAAAATCCACTTCCCGCTCCGCATACGTAACGACGTGCGCAACACAAACGAACCGCGAAAACTTGCATGGCGCGGGGCGGGGCGGGGCGGGGCGGGGCGGGGCGGGGCGGGGCGGGGCGGGGCGGGGCGGGGCGGGGCGGGGCGGGGCGGGGCAGGGCGGGGTGGGCCGGGGCGGGCCGGGGCGGGGCGGGCGCCTCGCCTGCCGTATCGCGCGCTCCGATCTCCTGCATCCGCCGGTGGCGCGCTCGCGTGGACGGCGGGGGAGGCGGCGGCGTGAGACCCGCGCGGCGGAAAAATGCGCGGGTTATGTGGGGGGGTGGGGGGAGGCGAAAAAGAAGGGCAAACAGGTGCAACTGCGCGTGGCGAGGTTTGACGGCGAGTATAAACTACTTTACTGTCCAGATGCAAACAAGAGATCGTGTGAGTTTTTCGCAGTCGTTGGAAACCTGGGAATACATCAGCATCCAAATGAATGCTGAAATAGTCGCGGTTTAATTTGAGCGTTGAAGTATGGTCACAAAAAAAATCATTGATCAATCTGGAATGAAAGTTTAACTATGGCAGAACAGAAAATACTATTGACCAACAAAACTACTTGAATAGTAAGCACTAAACCTTTTAAATTATTTAGCAAGTAGTAAACATATAACAACAGAAATATCATACATAAACTGGTTAATACATGTTTAAGAAAATACAATTCAAAAATATGTTTTGCTCATCTCCACTTCAACAACGTTTCGCCCGTAAACGACCTTTTGATATCAAGGTCTTCAACAGAATGTCATGTCAAAAATCAGAATGAACAAACCTCCGAATTACAAATACGAAACACTCATCAAACAAATGAAGCGGCAATGTGACGCAGACAATAATAATGGTCGAAAAGTGATTATAGTGTAGAAAGAAAACCTATTTATGAATCAAAGACGAAAAATGAATTGTTTTGGTTGAGGTGATTACTAACCTAGGCGGAGCGTAACGGAATTTATATCGGTAAATTATCTCGTGCAAAATCATTTGTTTTTGGTCCAAGGTGCATTCTACTTTTTTCATGTACATACTCACCTCTAATCAATTTTAAGTTTCAATTTTTAGGAAAATTCCTTTTAAACATTTAGTTTCCGTCGCCTAAATGCAGTTAATGGTTTTCTGCATGATGCGCTTCTGAAGTTGTCAATTAAAATTGTGGAATTTCGGAAGTTCAACTAATCCAGTTCATTCAACTAATGTTGTTTAGAACAATTAATTTTGTTCACACTGATATTCCTAACATGAGTGGTGAATCCACGGAATAAGATTTAAAAATACATAAAAGTAAATGTCAATAAGGTGGGAGTTAAATATAGTCTGTATAATAATAATAATAATAATAATAAATAATAATAATAAATAATAATAATAATAATAATAATAATAATAATAATAATAATAATAATAATAATAATAATAATAATAATGTTTCATTTCCACTCTGATGTTGGGGTAGTTGGCCCTTCAATGAACAGGGAAGGTCTCTGTGCCCCATGCTGCATGATCGGAGATGACCTTCGTTTATAACGTGGCGAATATTATCAAGGTCATGGAGGGCCTTTGAAAGATGCGACAGTGGGTGCGCGATATCGCCTGCTCGACGTGTCATTACCAACTTCCTTCCGAAGCAGTCATCTGTTATATGCGTTACTCACGCTCAAAACTAACACACACGAAGTTTTGGTTTGCATAGACGCATTGCCGTTTTGTGTTTCACCAGTTTTCGTCTACAGGCGCATTTTAACACAATGCAATAGCGTTTTATCCGTTTTAGAGACGAGACTGCAGGAAAATGTATTGGAGAATACTGAATCGTTTGCCTCGGCATTTCCTTATCAACCACCATAAGAAAATGAATTATATAAAAAACTGGATAAAAAACGAAATATTAAGAAATATGTAAAAATATATTCTTAGAAGTAAAATATGTGAGTACATGCTCTTTCCGATAAAATATGTAAATATATATGCTAAAAAATCAACGGTTTTAGAAACTATCCAAAACGAAACCTGAATAAATCGTTTATTTGACTTGACTGAGTTAACTTAAGAAAATAAGTGAGTACTTAATTATCCAGGCCCTCATTACTAATGAGAAAGTCATAATTGAAGATAGGAAAAATGAATTTGAAATATCCTGAAATTTAGTCATATAAAGCAAAAACGTGGTTCATTGCCAATAAAATAAGAGTCGGTGAAGTAAAAAAGAGAGAGCAGGGAGGACGTAGACGACGGTCCACTAGGCTGGGGTTCAGGTGTCATGTGTTTACCGTCATTCAAATTTAGTGTATATGCTCATGAAAAATTATCAATAATGTTTTTCTGTAATGAAAAATTCCTGATTCAATAAAATGTTGACAATGGTTCAGTTATTTTTTGTATTATTTTCTGTTCTTGTAAGTATTTGTCTGAATAAGTTTATTTCGCAAGTAAATTTTTAACTTATGTACACGAATGACAGAACAAAAACTGTATTACGCGTAGAAACACCGTCTGTGATACATTATTTGCATCAACAGTCTATACGCCTTGTCTTAGCGCTTCGCTGCTTGATACATAACAAAATACTAAACCATTAGCAGCCATACTAAAACGCATCAAGGTAAGCGCCCTCCTGCGGGACTTAACGGATTGTTGCAACTCTAATGACAATATTCTCGTTCCGCCAAAGTGCAATATGAAAATATTGACCGTTAATAATAATAATATAGAGGATTTTTACTCATGCGGTAGGAATCAGTATGTACAATGTTGTCATGTAAGTGGTTATCAAGTCAGAAATAATTAAATTACCGTTTTTAGAGTTGAACGTATAACAATCTTTGAACACGATTATCTCAAAACTTATATAACGTGGCATAGCCGGTTGATGCACAACACCGTCCAATTCTATATTATGTCAGTAGTTCAGATGCGTTTTGCGGCACTCACACGCAACAAGTCTTTGAAAATAAGGTCTCTAGGGAAAGATAATTTCGCAGAGACTTGACGAATTTCTCGTTAACTTAAAAAATATGAAGGATTTGTTAAAAAAGGCATCTAAATATTGATGTAAAATGCAACCCACATCACTCGGACAGTGTTGTTGAAATATATATAGTTATATAATTCCAAAATGAAGCGCTCTAGGACCTTACAACCGGGAATATTGAGAGACCTCAGAGAAATGCTCCTGACACCGTAATCTATAGGATGAGAGTTTCTTCGACATTGTACTTCACTTTTGCTGTTTTGGCGCTTCTCGACTCTACCCCATATGTTCAGAGACGTGCAGAATCTGCAACTGTATGTAAAATTAAACCAATTTGTTGATATTATATGCAATTGAATTGCACGGATGTGCCTCTCTATTCAGTACTTCATGATTATAAAGTTTAATAAGAATATTTTATACTGAGAAGGACGTTTTGTGCTGTTACAATGACATATAGAACAAGTGACGGAGAAAAACAGGTTATTGAAGAAAAATATATTATGGGCTTACTATGAAAATGGAAGAATATGGAAGAGGGTGGAGTTTAACATGCGAGAGTTCTCGCCAAAATCAGTATCGCGATAGTTTGTAAATATCACGATACTGAATTTGTTACATTACGTTACGTAAACTAACCTTTACAGCTGCTAAATTCATCCTCAAAGCACGGCTGTAGAGGTGAGTACTTTTTCAAAAAATAAATTAGTGTATTATATTTTCTTACACATAGAATAAACAGTTTATGTATGAGATTTTGTCTGTTGTATGATTGTTAATATATTCATAAAGTTCATTTTTAACAGTTATCAAGTAGTTTTAAGCGATTGGAATTTACACTTTTTACTTGAATTATACAATACTACAAAATTACTACGAAAAAGAATTATTGTGTGTGTTATTGAAAGTCAAATACGTTCTTTATTATTAAGATATCGGTAATCTTACAATAACAAGGTTGGAAGTGTTCAGTAACCTACATTAATGACATAGTATCGCATCGATGGCAAAGAATGGCAATCGTTTCCAATGCTATAACATCATGCCAACATGGAAACACGTTTTGAGGAATTAATACAAAGAAAACCACATTTCAGAAATATTGTGTGGCATTCCGCTCATTCTCTCAAATAACACTTGTAAATGTTGCGCAAAATTTTAAAAAGAAGGAAATAACATAATACAAGATTAAGGTAAGAAACAAAATAGGCAAAACTTCTTTTTTAAAAAAATGGTTTTAATAGAAATGTTAAAGAAAAAATATTAATTCTTTTTTTAAAGGAAATAAATGTTGAAAATTAATTAAAGTTAAAATAATTATATTTATTTAATGAAGCAAGAACAGAGATCATAAAGAGGATCACAATAATGCGTTTGAAGTACGGCAGTAATGAACAGACGGAGTTCAATTTCAGCATGTCAGCTCTATGTTGCTCTTTATCCGAAAACTGTAAATTAACTTCTGGCAATAACAATCAAAAACAAATACAAGGGAAAAACAAACAAGAGCGCAGCGTGAAGTCTATGGCATGGGTTTCTCTGTGTTTACAAGTTTACTATTCGATGTATTGAGTGTGCATAAGTGTATCCGAGTTTGTGGTTGAGGATATGAACTGTATGTGCGAGACTGGGGTCAAATTTGAATTGGGAAAAGGAGTACTAATCCAGAAGGATAATCTTTTGTGAGAGATTAGATACAAGCGTTCTAATTATAATCAAACAGTATTGTAATGACTGAAAGACCGCTCCGATGACATTCCTACAACAATTGGAACATTCTTTAAATTTTAACCACTCTTCTTTTATGAATGACTAAGTCATTCTCCTCATATTTAATAAAAATTAAGGAGCTGTGATTTATGTTTCGATAAGAGACGAAAAAATAAGCGTTTGTTTTTGAATGTACAGTATGTGCGTGATTATATTAATTAAAGTCTCACTCAAAAAACAAATAATGTACTAAACAAATTTTCTTTTCTGCACTCTTTGGCAGTTAATAAAGTTTGACAAATCGAAAGGCGTCGAAACATCTTAAATATTCTTATTCCCTTTTAGAACTCCCTTTTCTCGCCTTCGCAATATTTCTTGTCATTTTAGAACTCAACTCTAGATTTTGTTGAATAAAACCTGTTTATTTCAACTGCAGGATATTGTTTTTGGTCATTTTATTTTTTCTTGCGTTAAACATTTCCTTACTTTTCCCCATTTCCTTTCAGAGAAAACTATAGTTTCCTATGACTAAGAAAATAAAGCAGCTGCCGTGATGAATTCCAAATCATTTGAGTGTCAACCGACACTGTTTTGAGAGAATCGTCACTTGAGACTGACAATTTCTAATCAGAAACCTTCTTTCATTCTGTAAAGACACAAGAAACCACTTAACGAGCTATTAAGCTGTGACACTCTTGCTACATTTCATCTCCAGAGGTAACACTTCATTCAGAACACGCATTCCCTGCAAACATAGTCGAATTCTTGGAAGTGAAATTGGCACGCGCCGATTCCTGCAAACCGCCTCCAAATTACCCTCCATTCCACACCTGTAGCACAAGCCCCTTCCCCCTCCCATCCCGCCGGAATAACCGGTTCTGACTCAGCACCAAAGAAAAGAGCCGGCTTTTCCGCGTACGAAGAGGCGGGGAACGGCCGGCTCCGAATTTCTCGGGAATCTCCACGAGCAAAACCGGACAAAAAAGCAACGCAAAGCTTTAATCTCCGATCTCCAAAGGAAAACATGCCTCCACCGCGGCCACCAACGCCACCTTCCTTCCTCGTAAACCGTAGCAAGAGCAGCAGTGCGAGATATGGTGCAGGACGAACCACCAAGGGCTCCGCCGTGTTTTCATCTAAAATGTTCCTCTTGGTCAGAAACAGAGCTCGCGAAGGGGCAAGGAGGTGAAGGGAGAGGGAGGGGAGGAGGGGATGGTGGGGTGTGAGGGGAAGGGGGCGTGGTCGGAACGGAAGCGCGCCGCGACCTGGGAAAAGGGAATTTAATAATCCTGGCGCATTCAGATGTTGTTGGAGCAGAGCACAAAGGCCGGTGGCGACGGAGCCGCCCCGCGAAACGCTACGCGATGTGGACGGGGAAAGGGTTGGGGGTAGAGGAGAGCGGAACGGGAAGCGGGGAAACTGGCGGTGATGGGATGGTGAGCGTGGCGTCAAGGAGATGTGAGAGAGTTGATGAGAAGCGGAGCGGCGGAGAGTGGAGCGGGAGGAGCGGGTCGTGATGGCACAGAGGGGGCGGGGCGGAGCCTGGCGGAGCGGAACGGAACCCGACGGAGATGAGCTGGGTGGAATAGGAGCAAAGTGGAGTGGAGCAGGATGGAGTAGGATGATGAGGAGGGGAAGGAAGATCGTTGCGGCGAAGTGTATTGCAGGGCAGCGTTGTGGGGGAGAGCGTTGCGGAGTAGAGCGTTGCGGAGTAGAGCGTTGCGGAGTAGAGCGCTGGAGGAGCAGAGTTGAGGGGCAGGGCGTTACGGGGCAGAGCGTTGCGGAGTAGAGCGTTGCGGAGTAGAGCGTTGCGGAGTAGAGCGTTGAGAGTTAGAGTTGAGGGGCAGGGCGTTACGGGGCAGGAAATTGCGAGGAAGAGCGTTGCGGGGCAGAGCGTTGCGGGGAAGAGCGTTGCGCGGAAGAGCGTTGCGGGGCAGAGCGATGCGGGGCAGAGCGTTGCGGAGTAGAGCGTTGCGGGGCAGAGCGTTGCGGAGTAGAGCGTTGCGGAGTAGAGCGTTGCGGAGTAGAGCGTTGAGGGGCAGAGTTGAGGGGCAGGGCGTTACGGGGCAGGAAATTGCGAGGAAGAGCGTTGCGGGGGAGTGTGTTACAGGGGAGAGCGTTGCGGGGCAGGGTGATGCGATGAAGACCTTTGCGGGGAAAAGCGTTGCGGAGCAGAGCGTTGCGGGGCAGAGCGTTGCGGGGCAGGAGCGTTGCGGGGCAGAGCGTTGCGGGGCAGAGCGTTGCTGGGCAGAGCGTTGCGGGGCAGGAGCGTTGCGGGGCAGAGCGTTGCGGGGCAGAGCGTTGCGGGGCAAAGCACTTCGGGGCACAGTAGAGTGAGGTGGTGCGGGGCGGAGTGAAGCGGGGCAGATCGTAGCATGGCGGAGCGCGAGGGGGCGGGGCAGCGTGGTAGAGGAGGGCGGAGCTGGCCCGACTGCAAAGCGACGGGGGAAGGAAAGAGTTGGAAGGAGACTAATTCGGGCGGCCGCGTGTACCGGGTCGCGTCTTTGGTCTCGTTCCCGGGACGTTAATCTCCCGCCTGATCCACGAGCGCGGCGCGTGGGGGCGGGGCCGGGGGCGGGGGCGGGGGCGGGGTCCTCGGGGAAGGTGGCGCGCGCTGCGCCGCTTAAGCCCACCGCCCCGAGCGTTGTCACGGTCCGGGAGCCCCGACTGCACGTGGGAGATTGAGGGAGGCGCCACGCCGCGGCGGTGGGGGGAACGAGAGGGAAGGTGATGATCGAGGCGGAATAAACGAGTACACTGTATGTTCGGTTTAGCAAAGAACGATCGAGAAAAGGCAGAGAGCAGAGAGAGAGAGAGAGAGAGAGAGAGAGAGAGAGAGAGAGAGAATCACAGAGCAACAGAGACAAAGATAGATAAATAGATATATGGAGAGAGAGAGGGAGAGAGACACAGAGAGAGAATCACGGAGCGACAGAGACATAGATAAATAGAGAGAGAGAGAGACAGAGAAAGGCATAAAGAGATAGAGAGACACAGAGAGATGGAGACAGGCAGAGAGAGAGATAGAGAAAAGAGAGAGAGAGAGAGAGAGAGAGAGAGAGAGAGAGAGAGAAAGAAGAAAAAAATAAAGATATCCGAAGTGTACATGCTCAGACGAAGTTACATAATTACGTGGGCCTCTTTGATTGGGATACATCAAAATTCGAGTAATATTCGAATGAAGACTGTGAAAAAAGCATACATTTTATTTTGATGGAATTTTAAATATATATGATTTTTTTCACAGTTAAATGTAACATCGTTTTCTATCAAAACTCACTTTCGCGTAATATTCCTTTATCAACTTTATGCTTTATATTCATTTTTTGTGAGAAATATGGGTCCGTAAATCAGGAAATAAATCGAAGAATGAAAGTACGAAGGAAAATGATCACTAGAAAGAACGAGAGAAAGAATAGAAGATAAATATATTCTGAGATTAAATATAGATATTGGAAATAAATTAAAGGGATTCATTATCCTCAATACTCACCATATATTACAGTTATTTCTGTACATTAGACGTAGGATTAAATACATACTCAAGAGCAAGAACTGATTCTAACATTCGAAGAAAATCAAAGAAAAATATTACAACTCTGTAAATAAAGCAATGTTGTTAATGAAATATATATGAATAATAATTTGTTAAATGATTGTTATACAGTTCTCTGCAAAAAATAAGTTTGTAAAATAGTTCAATTTTATATTATAGAAGTTATATGTTTGTATTTTATAACTTATATGTTTTGTATTATTTTTTAGGTACTATCCAGGGTTGGGCAAAATACTTTATATTTAATATTTAAATATTTCGCCAAAATACTTCGTAAATAAGTATTTAAATACATACTTAAAATACATTAGGTTTTGAATAGCTAAATACAGACGTATTTAAAATACTTCACTCAAAGTACAATAAATAAATAATTTTTTATTATTAATTTTTATTTCAACAATTTATTGTAATTGTCAATTACAATAAATTACTAATTAACAGTCATAAATTTCTAAACAATAAGGCTAACTCAAATAAAAGAAACTTATACGTAATACGTACTACATAAAGGATGAAAACAATTCTCGAAAAGCCAGTCGAATGCCTTCACCTGTCATAGCACATAGAATATTGCGGAATTAGATAATTTATGGTAAGTGCTAACTTGCGTGAAATTTTATATTTTGTATCTGTTGTTGGTTAAACTGGTTAAATGTTGTATTTTCAAGTTCTGAAAATGTAATTTTTGCGGCATGGCCAAGTCAGTGTTGTAATTCTTTCTTGTCTTCACCATTTGACTGCACTAGCTGAAGAACGATTGAAAGTTTTTCTCACTCTTTTCGAACTTTTTGCGTTAGTTGCAGTATCAGATATGGCATGCACCACTGTTTGAAACCAATACAAAATTATCGAAGAAAATGCCGCCTATGTTGTGTAATTCTACCTTTGAAAAGCAAAAAATTTCCGGGAGTGCTATTTTTGAAGACTTGTGTTCTTGGTAAGGAAAACATTGCTCACTAATCATTGTGAAGATCGGAGAGACGTGAGCAATTTCCTGTTCTCTGGAGCGCCCTGACGGTTTTCGACGAAGTAGATAAGGTAATCACTAAGCGGTGTCCCTGCTCGCGTAACAGACAAGAACGCACAGGGCATAGTGCTTCTCGGTTGGAGGACACCCTGGTAGATTTTATGCGGTTGTTACTTGTTTGGTAAAAATTACCATAAGTGATTTTTCAAAAAGTGATTGTAGGAAACAAAATATCGTGAACAAAAAATATTAAAAATGGCAGGCACTTATAGGCTCTTAACACTCGACTAGGCAATAATGTCTAAAATAGGCTTTTAGAGGCATTGTAAAACCCTCGCACAAGCCATTTCTGTGGTAAACATTGATAATGGGGTAAGCTGCCTAAAATATATTCAAAGAAATATAATAGGCAAAAAGGGCATTTTCAAGACTGGTTATAAGGAATAAATTCATGTTTTTTGTCGGAAAATTGTTCAGCATTTTTAAATATTTAAATTGATAAATTAAAAGTGAAGAGAATTCAAATTCAACAGCTAAGGGGCTTTTATTTTTGTTTCAATGAGGTTCATTCAGTAGCAGAATCAGACAAAAAGAAACTAGCCTCAGTATATTCATCTGTATTTGAAGTATTTCCTTTTTTAAGTACACCTATTTTAAGTATTTAAATACATCTCTTAAATACACGTCCAAAAAAACTAAAAATACAGTTATTAAAATAAAAAATTATTTAAAATAATATATCAAATACAAGTATTTAAATACTGTCCAATCCTGGTACTATCATTACAATTTATGCTAATATAATGTAATGTAACGAATTGTAAAGTTTTGGAATTTAATATAATGTGAATTTATGTAGTCCTTAATAACTACAGCTATTGAAACGACTCAAATTATGCAAACCAAGAAATATTCCTCATAGCAGGATCTTTCTACTATACTTTGCTATCGAAACACAATAATTTTGGAAATCTGTGAAAGGACATTGGTTTTATTCAATGTAGAGAGCATGAAAAACATCGATGTAAACACTGTATGATATATATTTTTAAGAAACTTATTATTTCCTGTAATTTAACAAATGAACAAGAACAGAATAATCCTAAACAATGGCATCTCAATGGAGGGGAGGGGGCAACGATGGATTTGAACGAAGATTCTTTCAATATCTTTGTTGAGGTAAGGTCTTACAGTGTCACCTTCAGGGTTTTTTATTAACAGAATCCTTAATGATACTCTAGTTTCTTTTTTCAACGCTTATGCGATATTTAGAAAAAATAATTCAAAACGATTGTCACGTGTAATCGCTTCATGGAAACTCCAACGATCTCCTACTGCCAAACTAGATCTTTATGACGTTAAAATGTAATTTTAGAATCTGTCAATATTTGGAATATTTGTGCTAGGGGAGTGACGTAGTGAATGTTTAACTACAAGTAATTTTTCAAAAAAAAAAGAATGTCGCCATTTATCTTCCTGTGGAAAAGACCGCAAGTACAGAAGATGTTGAAAATATATAATATGGCTTTGCTGTACCTCAAAAACTAAAAATATGTAAACACAAATATGCAAATAATGATTTAATATATGGCTAACTACGAGGTGCATCCAGAAAGTATGTTCCGATGACCGATAAAGAAAACAAAAACATCACTAAATAAGAGTTTTTTATTTGAATATTTACTTAGATTCACTGGCTTCTTGTCAACATAGTCACCGCCACTATTGATGCATTTATCCTAACTATACACAATAGCCCACGACGTAGAAGTCCATTGTCCATTGGCTACATTGTGGAAAGGTTTTCCCAGCAGAAAACATTTCATGAGATGGAAGAGACGAAATTCACTTGGCGCGAGGTCAGAGACGTAGAATGGATGGTTGAAGACCTCACATTGAAACTGATTCAACACATTTCGTGTCCCGTTGGCTATATAAGGTCTTGTGTTGTCATATACAAGCGTAATGACTCTTGACAATACCTTGTTGTATCCATTCACGTACCGGGAGCGGTAGCTCAGTGCACCAACTCATGCCACTGCAGCGCCTCTGACCGGGAGGTCCTAGGTTCGAGTCCTGACGGTGGCAGATTTTCGACACTAGCTATCCTAGCAGACTTTCGACACTAGCTATCCAGCATATCCTATGCAAATACCTTCTGATACTTCTACAATAATATAGAAACTACAATAATGATACAATTCGCGAGACTAACACTATAAATACCCTTATTATAATCGTTTGACAATATTTTTAACGTCCACTCCCATCTCTATTGAGTCAGTTCAGTAACTTATATGGAGGTCACTGCGTTGTAATGTGGATAAGTGTCGGAGACAACCGAGGCAAACATACTCAATTTTAACTACAAGCTCCAGATCTCACAATACTTACGCTACTTTATTCTCCGTACATTCAGTTGGCCACGTTTGTCGCGACAAGAACCTCTACCATGGTAAAAATAACAGGGATTTTGGCAAGTCTCTGATTTCGAGAAGGGGTCCAACAAACAGGACATAAATTAAAACTGACACTAGGAATATTCCTGTACTCATCATACATCTTCCAGGTAAAATTAATTCAGGGACTGATATGCATAGAAATGCGTAGAGCTTCTCTCATGTGCTTCAAGCAGAACCCCGTTTTGCTGCAACGATCGCTAACTCGTGGGTATTCGTCGGCTTCTCCACCTCCCTCGCCCAACTCGGCGACGCCGCTTCATACTCCAGTAGCTCGCTCCGCTGCTTCGTCTGGGGCGGCCTTATTCATCGCCGGGGGGCGGGGGCGGGGGCGGGGGCGGGGGCGGGGGCGGGGGCGGGGGGCGCCGGAAGCGACGGCGGCGGTGGGTCTTCCCTGCGGTCTGCGGCGCCTGTGGCCGCCTAGCGATTTACGACTGAGCTGCGGCTCGCCGCAGTAACGCGCCCTCCCCCCCGCGTCCCGCCCCTCGCCCCCGCACCGGTCATAGCCGCCCCGCCACTCCCCGCCGCGCCGCGCCGCGTGGCGCCCACACCCCAGCTGCTGACCTCGAACCGCGCCCTCGCACCCCGCTCTCGTCGCCACACCCTCGCCGCCCCGCCCTCGCGTCCCACCCCGCCCGCACTGCCCCGCCCAGCCCCGCCCCTCCCAGACCCTCCCCGCCTTCTCCGCCCCGCCCCGCCTCGCCCCGCCCTCGCGTCCCACTCCGCCTCGCCTGCGCTGCCCTCACCCTCCCGCTCCGTCCTCGCCACACCCACGCTGCTCCGCCCTCGCATCCCACCCCACCCGCACTGCCCCGCCCCTTCCAGACCATCCCCGCCCCGCCCGCGCGCTCCTCCCCGCTTCCCCCCTCCCTGCCCGCCCCGCCACGCCATCGCGTCCCACAATGCGCCGCCTTCGCCGCCCTCACCCTCCCGCTCCGTCCTCGCAACACTCTCGATGCCCCTCTCTCGCGTCTCACCCCGCCCGCACTGCCCCGCCCGTCCCAAACCATCCCCGCCCCGCCCGCGCGCTCCTCCTCACTTTTCTTGCCCCGCCCCGCCCTCATGTCCCACTCCATCCCACCTTCGCCGTCCTCGCCCTCCCACTCCGTCCTCGCCACACTCTCGTTGCCCCGCCCTCAGGACCCACTCCACCCCGACCACGCGCTCCACCCATCCTGCCCTCGCCATCCTCAACGCCATTACAATCCCGTCCCGCCCTCTTCTCGTCCTCGTCACTCAGTCCCGTCTTCGACGCAATACACTCTCCACCCACACTCTCCGTCCCCCCTCCCCCTCCTCGTCCGATGCACTCTCACCGACTCACCTTAACTCCCCATCCCGTACTGACCCTCCCTACTCCCCCATCACACCCTACCCCGTCCCAATCTACCTGCTGCGCCTTCTTCTATCATTCCGCCCTCACCCCCTGCAACGCTGTCACTATCCCACTCCACCCTTCCCCAGAAACGTCAATGACCCATGCTCTTCACCCTGCCCTGCCCCGCCTTCGTGCCGTAGGGCGACGGACGGACGGGGGAGGGGCAAAACTTGCGGAATATCTTCAGTCAATTGAGGGAAGATTTGATGTACCCATGACGAAAGTTGGATCACTCCACTGATGGACGACCCGAGTACTAATGAAAATATTATTTAATTTTCGTTTTTGAGCAGAGCAAACAGGTTACTACTCATCCGCATTGTAAAGTATTACTTGGTTTCATACAGTAGATACCGAGAGCCATGGCTCAGTTCATCAACTGATATCCCTGCAGTGCCTCTGACCGGGAGGTCTAGGTTCGAGTCCCGACGGCGGCAGAATTGTTGACACTAGATCGCTGTCTGGAGGAGAATTCAGTCGCTGTCTGGAGGAGAATTCTAACGGCCGGCTGCTCTGATTGGTAGTTTTACGTGGTTTCTCCGATCAACACCACGCGAATGCCGGAGCAGGACCCTAACAAACGCGCCACGGACCGCGCGCGATCTTTCCTTCCTCTTTCTTGTCCTATCTTTACCCCTTAAACACACTTACACTAACATGCACTACACTACCACACATACCGGGAGACTGGTCAGGTACTCAGAACGTATCCAGGCTGGGACGTTTCTCCGCTCGTGGGAGATACAGTAGACATTAACACACACTTGGTTTTCTGATCTATATTAATTCCGATGAACATTCCATAGGCACGGGCGAACGGTTGTGTCCATGTTGAGATAGCGTTGATTTAACTATGTCACATAAGACGAGGCTGATTCAATACACAAGCGAAATGCCGCAGACATGCATCAGCATAAAACTTTGAATAGTAGAAATAACAGTATAATGCTCGTAAAATTTTTGTTCATCGAACAACCAACTCAAAGTTTTTCATTAAGGAAAATATGCCATTAAATGTGGATCT
Organism: Teleogryllus occipitalis; assembly: GCA_011170035.1. Lineage (NCBI taxonomy): Eukaryota > Metazoa > Arthropoda > Insecta > Orthoptera > Gryllidae > Teleogryllus > Teleogryllus occipitalis. The sequence continues at coordinate 89,079 of BLKR01004462.1, read as the reverse complement.
TACAGGAATTTCGATTTGTATACATGCGAACCAATGCAACAAAATGAATTCGTGAATATTTTACAGAACATTAATTAGAACCAAACGAACAATGACTGAGAAGGTAAAAATCTTAACAACAGTTAAATTCAATTTTAATTAATAATACTTATGAAACTAACTCTGTGCAAATAAACTGATGTTCATTCATGGACTTTGTAAGCCTGTAAATAGTATTTTATAATACAGTGTTGTAACTTCATAAATCAAATGTTTCGAAGAAAACAATCGCAATTCTGTACAATTTCAAGTGGATCCCCGTATCTCTTAAGTAACCGCTATACTGTGAGTCTTCTTTTATTGAAGGAATGCAACACCGCTGCGTCAGTTTCCTCCAGCCTGTCCGAGTATGCACGCATGTGTCTTCAGTTCAACGCTCGCGCGTGGCCTCTACGCAGCTGTCGTGGCCTCGGCCGCCTAACGGGTAACGACGCACCACGCCGCCCAATAATACGCAGTGCCCGAAACCTCGACGTCATTAGACAATTCAAAAGTCAGTTTTGTACAACGAAATTTGTCGTTCAGTTCGGAAGATTATTAAAACCTGCTATTGACAAATTGTTGAAATACAAGCGTTGATAGTCATGTCGATGGCGATAACCCCATCGACGAAATTGAAGAATTACATAATTTAGACTGCTATTGAATTTAAAAATACTACTGAGGACGTCAAATTAAACATAGGATAATTTTTCCCGCAAGATTATATACTGAATTTTCATATAATAAAACAAGTTCATCGAGTTCAAATATACATTTCTTTACAATTTCTACGCTATTATATTTCTTTTTTCTATTGACAATTCAGTGTTTGAGAGTACTTTTAATTATTTGAATCGAGCAACATCGACAATCTTACGTACGATTTTGAATTTTATACCCGATTATAATTTCTATGTAAATTACTAATATTTCATATTTTTGACCAGGGGGTTGGGCGTTTTTGAACCGTTTGAAGACCTCGTCTTCTAATCTCCTCTGAGGCATTTCCGCTGACAGTTCTGGCGAACTGTGTTACAAAAACGTATCGCAGCTGTCGAGAGACACACGCGTTTGCAGTTCCTATTTTGGTATTTCAATAAATTCGGAATGTTAAACACTTTTATGAACATTGAATTGCTATTGCTAAGAAATCAACTACTTTTATTTTTAGTTTTGCTCTTCCTCGCTCGACACGTTAGTAATAATGATATTAACAATCTGTTAAACACAGCAAAATTTGCATTGCAACGTTTCAAACAATATTTTAAATTAATAATTAGATAGTTATGAAAAACGTTAGATTAGTGTTTAAAAGAGCAAAATTCATCAAAGGTATACAAAAAAGAAATGTGTTCGGAGTACCAAATTGTTGAGTGAGATATTTATTTAGGGTGAGAGACTGGAAACACATGTTCTGTATAAATGAAGTTTTGACTAGAAATTTTGAAGAAAGTAATGTTTACATTGTTTTCTAAGCTGTGTGTGATGACGCGTAGGAAGAGCCGTGACTTGCTGTTAACACGCCGAGGACGGACATGACCATGGTTGACGTAGGATCTTCAATTACTATTATTGATTGACGAAAGAGATCGTAAATAGATCCTACGCAATACATAGTACGCAACTTACCAAACACCAGTTCAGTTGAGTATACTACGAGTAAAACTTATACAGATGTTCCACCAGCTATGTGCCACCGCCCCCCCCCATAACATCTAAACGGTTCATGATATCAGAATACAGTTTTCGCTCAACAATGAGGGATTATTGGGCAAGTTATATGCTATAAAGATATTGTTAAAAATATTTTCAGTTTTCTAGAAATTTAATCATCTTTGATTTTTTAAACGGAATCTTTTATTTTTTGCCAGCAATTGATAGATCATAAAGAGGGGAATACAACGATATGTTAATATTTTGATAGTAATTTGAGTGTAAAATTAGACTTTGTGACGTGTGATTTTAAATGAAACGGACAATATTTCCTGTAGCAACACTTGCAACTACGGCCTTTGGGGAAGATGGCCTTCGTGGCTCTCTGCACTGTTGCAGGGAGAGGGGACGTGGAGCCGGCACTGTTGCAGGGGGAGGGGAAAGGCCGTGAAGGCCATCTTCCTCCAAAGTGATAATTGCACGGGCTGCTACAGGACATATTGTCCGTTTAAGTTCCAAAATGCATACCTACTGCATACCTCCTGGATACCTACAGTCTTGAATTAAGTGGTGACCCAGAAAGGTCTCAGTTTTTATGATGCTACAAATTGAGTTACTGAATAATTATAATTTTGAAAGCATCAGGCCACAGATGAAAACTATTTGTTTGAAATTTTGTCATTTTTGCCAAGAAACGAGAAAAAAAACCTTTCTCAATTATTATAAGAATTTACGATGTTCTTCGAGGCGACCGGACGTATATCGTAGTAAAAATGCACTTATCCCACAATCAGTATGATTGATTTTAATACAGTAAACATTAATTCACCTTTTTATTTCTTTATGTGCTTGATTTTACTTGTATAATATGGTGTATATTAATTTTAATTCTACCATTTATAGCACAGAAAATTATAGCGATTGATATAAGCTCCTGTATTTGCTTTGTGCTCCGATTATACGTTTCCTTCTTCAAATCATGAAAATATCAAAATCACTGCATTACTTCCTACTTACAACATTTTACACACGAAAAAATAAATGTTCAATTATATTATCGTAATATGAGCAACAATTTTCAAACAACAGCTTATTATTCAATCACAACCTTAATTTTAGAAATGAATATTAAGTTATACCATTGCACTTGCACATGGAGGTTCTTGATTTCATTTCATTCGCGATTTCCCGCAATTTCAACAACTCCAATAGTAATTGGTGGTCGTTAATCAAAGTCCAATAACCACTGGCGGATAATCAGAGCATCCTCTACGAAGGCTTCTTCCCTGGAATCGCAGGCCAGATACCGTTCTGATATCAACCGGCGCGCGGGCGGTTCCCCCTAACCTTTCGTGAACAGACGCCACTTCTCAAGCCCCTCCCCTTTGATCTAGATTAGGGACGACGTTGGTTCCGAAACGAAACCAAATATTTAGAACCGCGCGTTGCGCCGGGGGAGATATCCGACGGCTGCGCCCTTCGGATCGCATATACAACAAAGACGTGCGTGAGTGAAAAAAATACTTGTCGATAATGCAAGTAGGGTTTTTGTTCTTTTGCAGTAAAGACAGAATATACAATTTTCAAACGTTTCTTCAATGACCTCAAAAAATCGATGCTTAGAAATAATGTGCAGAATTGTTTACTAAATGCCAAAAAACTTGTGAAAACGTATCTCGGTGCATTTGTCAGTTTTAATATATACGAAAATTACAGAATGAAAAGGCTTACAGCAATAATTGCAGGATAAGAACAGAAGAATACTATTTATTACTCGAAAACACTTCTTGTCACAGGAATTTGAGAGCACATAAAATGTCCCAGATCTTTTGGAAAATAATACTCTCTTTTTAAAAAACTTTATATTGGCAATTTTGAGTAATACATATACTCTTTGAACAATGGCATTAGCCGACACATTTTTATATGTACTTTGATATTACATGTTATAAATTTACCGAAGAGTACAAGCAAGGAGATTAATAAAATCATTTTATTTTCTTGCAAGGAGCTTCACTGTGGTTCATGTACCAGCCCTTACAGAACTTTAAATGTGAAGAAGTAGTACAATATGAAACGGTGTATTAATACCCATTATATCGAGTTTCACATTGTACTTTTATTTACGACTTACAGTAACTTTTAAAGTTGAACTTTTATATCGAATCATGTCGTGGCAATTGACATGCAGGGTTCATCCAAGAATACCTAGCGGACTGTTCCCTAACCTACCTGCTGCAGATGGCTTTGGTTTACCAATGCGCTTGTCAAATAGTATCAAAGTGAAATTACGATCCAATTTATTTTAAATAATATTCCACGTAAAAAGTTATTAAGAATAAAAGAAAATAAAACTGAGAAACATAATATAATATTAAATGCAATTTTATTATGCACAATCGAACAAAGCATTTACTAGACCGATTCTCGATGATTAATAAAGGGTTTATACTTGGTTTGTAAACTTCTCTGTGATTGGCCAAGAACCTGTATCATAATGAAATTTGTATTGTAATGTGTATCATTATGCAACGGGTTGTACCCAACAAATAACAGACTTATACAATGGGAGTAGAAAAAAAGCATTATTTATGACAATCTAATTATTATTCTAGGTCAACTACGAAACAAATTTTACTAGGTCAACGTTTTCATAAAGTGGGCTCCGAATTTTGTCGTTTCTTTAAAAATATTCGAAAGTAAACACATAATTATCAGATTAATTACGGAAGAAGTGCAACTAATTTGATGGTTTTCGACGGCTGTGCAACGAAATCTCATCCCACTTAAAGTGTTAAAACAAAACTCGTTTTATTATAATGTTCAAATCAATTTCATTTTAATAACAATGCCAATGCTTTTTTAAAGAATTGTAGAGCAAACATTTTCTAAATTAGATAGTCAGGAAAAACTCCCAATTTTGAAATATTGTCATTTTCAATTACAAAATATACATATAATTTGTATTTTCATTGATAGTTGTTCATTAAAAAATTACAGCATACGATTGGTTACGAGCCTAGTTTCATTACTTATAATATTAATACTATGTTCAGGAAATTATGTTAGAAAAATCTCACCTCAAGCTATTCTTCCTTTTCTTATCAGCAATGTTATATAACTAAATGTAGACAAAAAAAGACCGAACTATTGCAATACTTCTTTCACTATATCTACAGAAAACTACTTTCTCACGCACAAAGTCGTTTTCCCAGTAACTTATCGAACTGACGCTCTACGAACAAACGGAAGCGAAAGTGAACGCCAACCCTATTTACGCATACAGTAGCTCTCCATCAACGCACTCTTTCGGCAGCATTGCCACCTTCGCCATGCTAGACCATATCTTATGTCAATAAAAGAGAGAATTCATTTCTCATTTCATTTTCATCAGAAGACGCTAATTAGTATTTTTAAATTAATTAAAAACCACATAACAGGAGATTTAGTAAACAAAATCCAAAGAGTGAAAGATAAAACAACATTTATAAATTAATTTCAGTAAAACTGCACCGGCAAAAAATAGACTATTTGGCAAAGAGTTTGAACTATATAATAAATTACCATTAGAAACAAAAAATGTAAACAAATTAAAGAATTTAAAAGAAAAATTATAAAATATATCAAAGCAAAAAATTAATTTCGTAAATAGTTAATAATGTACACGTAAAGTTTGTATCATTGTTTATATGAACAATGTATGTAAATATGCATTTTGTTTAACTAGTAGCTGAGATGACTAAATAAACAAATTCATTCATTCATTCGTCCATGGCGCAGCGACTGCCTCGAAGGGATGGCAGTGAAGGTCACACCCCATCCCCACACAGCTGCACGCCGCACCTCGAGGCAGCCCCGAAATTCGCTCCGAGCGAAACTTCTGAGAATCGGGGACGTCCACAAGGGGGGGGGCAGCAGGGGCAACTTGCCCCAGGCTCCGACTTAATTGTGCCCCTGATTTTTTTATTCAAAAGAAATGAATTTTATATTTATCTCTAATCCAAATTTAACGCTATAAGTTATTACAGTTTAATGGAGAAATGAATTCTGTTTATGAATTGGGGAGGAGGAAATTTTTTGATTGAAATATGGGACCCCCTTGGATCAACTACCCCATGACCGTGCTCTTCTCGCGGCACCCCTGGTGAGAATACATTATACTAGCAAATGAACATCATTTTTTCATTTGATTATTTCTTGTTCGGCTGAGAGGCCTTTCAAGGGCTTGAATACATGAGTATTATCATTATTAGGAATGGGTAACTCTACTATTTACAACGGATATAACTTGAGATTCATCAGTCGTTATTTTAACCCTACTAATATCAATCTTTAGTAACATTTATTACCAAGGGGAGCAAATCTTGCGCAATGAGTAATTTAACAAACTTAATCACCTTGAATAATTATCATTGTTTTAAGTATAATTATTCGTCTATATCCAAATGCATTGAGGACGAACTTCTACGACACTAGTATGTTTCAGTGTTGAATTGAAAACAACTATACAATGGAACAGATCCTTCCATCTTAAAAATTAATAGAAATTCCATACCATGTGTGACATGGAGTGTCTATAAAAAATAAGAGTATAGAATTAGTTTGTAAATGAGATTCGAGGTGCATAGGAAACGTATCACATTTTTCATGAAAAAAAAATTAAAAAACTTGGAAGATGTAACTAATAAATAATGAATAAATAATGCATGTTTTTCACTGACCGAGCGCTAATTTCATAACTAACTACATTCTTTCATTCTTTAATCTTTCAACCTTTATCATTTCAGAAAGCTCACATTTCATCAACATGTGGGATATCATTCTTTCCTTTCCACACTTCACGATGTTTACAGAATAGATTACAAGTGGCCAAAGAATATACATGAATCTCCAACAAAGAAATAAAAAACATTGGAAAAATTTGCTCCAATGCCTTGATGCAATAAGATTAAAACATTCAAGTGTTCGGGGAAAATATACTTCGTTTGAGGAAAGGTCAGAAAATGTGAAGACAATCAACCACAATGGGAGTAAAAATTAAATTGATTTGTGCTTCGTGAAATCAATAACGCACTTAATCAAAGAATATGTAGAAATCGATTCACATTGTCCACGAATAAAACCCGGAAAAGCTGAAGATGAAAACACGGAAACTACTGAATATACAATTCTTAATGGAAGAGCGCTAATTTTAAAACTTGCACTATCCCATCATTCCTTAATCTTCTAACATTTAGCATTGCAGATAGCTAATTTTTCATCAGACAAAGGGTTATCAATTTTTTCCTTTCACACTTCACAACGATCACCGAAAAAACTTGTTTCTTGGATATAGCAGAGGGTGCAAATAAATGCAGAAGACGAATTTTTCACCTTAAAAGGGTGATCTATTTTGTGTTTCGACTATCTGAGAAATATTGAAGACCTACTCTCTAATATCGTCTCATGCATTATAGAATAAAGAAATTAACGTTGTGCAGAACAGGTTTTTTTCGCCAAAACATTGATTGTTATCTATCCATTCCCTCCACATGGTTACAGTGATAAGTTGTAGTGTAGTTCTAGTCGTGCTAAAAATGTCTGCTCTCTTAATCATCAGGCTATAATATTCTTCGTAACATTTCTCAGTGAAATTCAGTAGGTAGGCGCCTTGATACATAGCCGTCATTACCATTTGAAAGTCAATGCTACATTATATTTAGCGAGTAGGAAATGTTGCGACATTAGGGCGATTATCCTTATGTCACAATCCTACCAGGAAAATAAAATCAATTTTGCCACGCGTATCTTACACTATTTTTTAGACAGCATTACTTTCCTTATTTAAATTCAAGTATACAAATCACTTCATTGCGGACCATGTTACATTAAGCACAGTTGCAGGTGATGAAAGAATTTTGTTTTCTTCGTTGCATTCACAATTGAATCCGAACTTATGAATATCATCTCACTTTTAGCACTAGCTCTAAAAATTGAATAGCGGTTACTTTTAGCACGCTGTGTACCTTTAAAAGTAACCGCTATTATTATTGGAAGTCTAAAAAACCACTTTCCATCAAATTTTGGTTATTAATATTTTTCCTCCAATTTTTTTCCGAGAGTACTAAATTTCTGACGACCAACTTCCCGGCCCACCCGGCTCGCTGCAGCAGAGTGGCGTCTTCGACCGTCATGTTTTTCCTCGAGAAGCGCATGCAGGCACGACAGTGACTCGACGCTGTAATAAAACGGGCGACAAGTCGGCGTCGGGAAGCGATCCCGCGACCATCTGTCACGCAGTGCCCCGAGGTAAGGGAATTTCACTCGCTCGCCCAACCTAACGACCCCGCCGTCGCCATTCGTCATGCGCCTGCCGTCTTATGAAGGATCGCGGGGGGGGGCGGAAGTGGAGGCGGTGGGGGTAGAGCATGTCGTGGGTGCTGGGCGTTGCGTGGCCGGTGGGATTGGAGGGGGAGGTGGGGGTGGCGAGGGCGGTGGGCGTGGCGTAAGCGGTGGAGTTGGTGGGAGCGGTGGTGTGGCAAGGGCGGTGGGCGTGGCGTCGGGTTGGCGAGGGAGGTGGGAGTGGCGGGGGCGGTGGGCGTGGCGTGGGGTTGGTGAGGGAGGTGGGTGGGGTTACGTAGACGGTGGGGTTGGTGGGGGCTGGAAGAGTTGCGTCGGCGGTGGACATTGCGTGGGCGTGCGGTTGGCGGGGGTGTTAGAAGTGGCGGGGACGGTGGGGATGGCGGAGGCGGTTGGGATGGCGGAGACGGGGAGGAGGCTAGGTTGGTGGGACGGTAGGGGTGGTGGCGGGGTAACGGGGGGAGGGGAGAGGTGGCGGGGCGATGTGAGTGTCTCATGCATGGCACAATGGATTTTCAATAAAAATATTCCCTTGTGTCGATTTTACGATAGTTAAAAATTTTATATGAGAATGGAACAAAAATGTGACATCTTTGCAGAATGATGGTGTCTCAAGATACTGTGTTTCTTAAAGCAGAAGTATCAAATGTACGTTACATTCTGTTTGTTGCATATGTTGCACGTTGTGTACCTTGCATACTGTAATAAATAATAGAAAACAAAAGAATTACATACGTGTTAGCCGATAGATAACGAGTGATTTGGAATGTTGTCGAACTTTGTGTTATGTCAACATAAAACAAAATGTTTTGAATAAATTTCATGTAGTTGTCTTGAAACAGAAAGTCTGTCTATTTGATAGATTTTCCGATCTAGATTGCTTTCAGAGGTGCATGAAGATTTCCTCAACCAAATGATTTTGTACTGTAATTTTAGATAAATTATTACGCAACTCTTCACTACATATGCAAAGTCTCTAATTGTTATGATATATGCATGCTCTGTAAAAAATAAAGTCAATAGAAATTGATGTGCCAGATTTATATGAATAGAAAACAAATGATTTTCATATTACGTTTCGTATTTTTCTTCGAAACTTCGTAACATTTATAGAGAGCACGACGTTTCATTACTGAAGGAAAATTGCTTACGATACGATAGACATGCTTCGCTTCCTAGACGTCCCTTGAAAGGAGACCCAACCGATTAACATCAACAACCATCATTCTGGAGCTTCCTGTAATTACCAGAAGTCAACACAGCTCATACCCAACGGCAAGACATGAACACAAACAAGACTCGAACGCGATCTCCTCTTTGGATCGAGAAGACAAACAGAGCCAGTCATCCATCGCATTTCCTCGACCCGCGTTGTATTGCTCACGCGCATATTTCACCTTCCGTATGAAAGCATGCGGCGTGGGAGGGGTGTGCAGGAAAGGGGAAGTGGTGACGGTGAGAGGGAGTAGAGGCACGGAGCGTGTAGGGCTGGCCGAGCAGAGTGGGCGAGGCGAACGCCTGAGTGTACGATGAGGCAAGACACGCTAAGCCGAACGGGAGCGGTAGCTCAGTGCATCTACTGATGTCACTGCAGCGCCTCTGACCGGGAGGTCCTAAGTTCGAGTCCTGACGGCGGCAGGATTTTCGACGCTAGCTTTCCAGCTAGATCGAATTCAGTTGCTATCTAGAGGAGAATTCTAGCGGCCGGCTGCTCTGATCGGTAGTTTTCCGTGGTTTCTCCGATCAACTCAAGGCGAATGCCGGAGCAGTACCCTAACAAACGGGCCACGGACCGCGCGCGATCTGTCCTTCCTCTTCCTCGTCCTATCCTCTCCCCTTACACACACACTTACACTAACATGCACGACACTAACACATATCCCGGGAGACCGGTCGGGAGCTTAGAGCTTGTTACGACTGGGGCGGTGCCCCGCTGTTGGGAGAGTCCTGGTTTGGGGAAAACCCACTAGCCGACGGTAGGTTGGCGCCGGATCTCACCATCCAGCAGGGGAAGATCACCGCCATCCCCCGAGAAAAAAAACATGCACTACACTGACGGGACTATGACCAAAGCAGTTGATGCGCCCGGAAACACGAAAAAAATTAATCAATCAATCCGAACGGGAGGGCAAGACAACAATATAAGAGCGAGGAGGGTAGGTTCAACGAGTCCGAGGTGGTCCCGAGGTGGGGCGAAGCGGAATTGGCAAGGCTGGCAGTCAGGCAAGGTAACGCAGGTAACAGCGAGGCGTGGCGACGCGCGATGTGAGCCAAGCCAGGCAGGCGGGGCGGGGCAGGGCGGGGCAGGGCGGGGCAGGGCGTGGCAGGGCGGGACAGGGCGGGGCAGGGCGGGGCAGGGCGGGGCAGGGCGGGACAGGGCGGGGCAGGGCGGGACGCACAATGCACAGCGACTGCTCAAAGATAGAGAGACGAGCAGGACGGACGGGGAGGGGGTGGGGCGAAGCGGAATTGGCAAAGCTGGCAGTCAACACGCAGGTAACAGCGAGGCGTGGTGACGCGCGATGTGAGCCAAGCCAGGCAGGCGAGGCGAGGCGAGGCGGGACGAGGCGGGACGAGGCGGGGCGGGGCGGGGCGGGGCAGTGACTTTAGTAGATGGTTTGAGCCACCACTCCCGGTACGAAGTTGGAAGAGCGTGGTAAGGCAGGGGGGAGAAACTGCGGACGAAGTAGGACGGGTGAAGTGGGGTTGCAGAACGGGTCAGGGATAGACCGTTGTGAGTCGAACTGGGTGAGAGGAGTGAGGCGGGTTGATCAGACTAGGCTGGGTGGAACGGGACGGAGCGAGGCAGGGTGAAACGGGGCGGGGCGGAACAGAGTAGTGGCGGGAGGGGAGGAGTGTGGCGATAGAGGCGAGACGAGGTAGTGCTGTACGAGGCGAGAGCCAGGCTCGGGGTCACGGTGGCAGCGGGGCGCGGAGGAGTGGAACGGGACGGGGCATCGACGGGTGGAGAGGAACGAAGTGGATCGGAGAGGGATGGGTATGGGCGGGAAGTGGCGCGTAGGGACGGAGATAGAAAGGGAGGAACGGGGAGGGGCGGCAATGAGGAGAGGGGAGGGGCGACGATTGGGGAAGGGGCGTGGCGGGGTCAATGGGCAGGGAGCAGGGAGGGGTGGAGCGGGGAGGGGAGGAGAGGGAGGTTGAACAGTGGAGGGGAAAGTTCGGGCGGGGCGGGGTGAGGGACGAGGTGGGGCAGAGCCGGGCCGGGATGGGCGGGACAGAGCACTGCGAACCGAGACGGAGAGGCGTGGGGCGGGGATGGGATGGGCGGGGAGGGGAGGGGATGGGTGGGCGGGGAGGGGATGGGCGGTGAGGGGAGGGGTGGGGCGGGAGGGGTGGGCGGGGAGGGGGTGGGCGGGGAGGGGCGGGCGGGGAGGGGGTGGGCGGGGAGGGGCGGGCGGGGAGGGGGCGGGCGGGGAGGGGAGGGGCGGGCGGGGTGTGGAGCGGGGTTGGGCGGGGCGGGGAGGGGCATGGCGGAGCGGGGCGGGGCTGTGCGAGGCGAGCTACGTTGCGCGAGTGGAACGGGCTGGCGCACGGGCGGGCGCGTGTATATCTGCAGACGGAATATCTAACAGCTGCTGGGCGCCGCCTAACGACCGACCGGCGCCGCCATCCGTCATGCGCCCGCCGCGCCGCCCCGCGGCCGGAGGCCGAAGCGAAGGAAAAACGAGGAAATGAGGGAGCAAGCAGAGGAAACACAACAGACAATAGTAGGGACGAAATAAAAAACCAATAAAGTCTGCAATCATGGGCAAAGCGACTTCTTGGTAGGTTTTTCTCATTTTTCCGTTTCGCGTTCTCTCTCTTTCCATTTCCCCTTTGGCATTCACCTCCTCATCATTATCACCTTCATCTATTTATTTGATAATTACTCGTGGATCTTAATGACCTCATAAGTTGAAGGTTCTCTGAATCCCAATAAATTAATATCTATCGTGAAAGAAAATGTGTTCAAGACGGATGCTTGCATTGACATACAGAATTTGCTTTTATTGTCGGAAGCTGAAAAGGTGTTTCAATTAAATCTGCTATTGTGCATCTAGTACTGGATATGCGAGGCCTTTTGAAAGCATAAAAAAGATGTCGGATAAGAGATAAGGAAAGAAATATCAATAGGATAAGATACGATGTGTCTTTCAAGATAGGAAGAGAAAGAGAACAAACAGGAAATGATAGGATAAATCGTAATTGAGATCAGTCGAAAACAGGGGAGAATCATAATAGGGACAATGAAGGAGGAAACAGCTTCTAGAAGTTCTGAATTCTCAAATATCCGGGATTCGTATAATAATAAGTCAGGACATCAAAGTCAGTGTAGGGGGTGAGATGAGATAAAATACAACGTTAAAGTTGTATTCGAAAGTCAATTGAGAATTATTATGAACGAGAAACCACAATCGTATACATGAAGATCAGAATAACGGAAAATATGTTACAGAAACGTGAAAGTGGAATGTTAAGAGGGCAGAAGTGAACATATCATGAGATATGTTATTTGTGTATTCGGATGTATGTCGATAAATACTTTTCGTAATACCACCATATTTCACGAAAAGTATATTGCTATTTTAAATCAGAAATATCTTTATTTAAGCTGGAGTACTCATTCCCCATCATTAGCTACAACTCAATTGTTTCCATTGTTCTTAATGATCGACAGACTGCTAAAATCCTTAACGGATGCAAGTCATTAAAAAGGTCTTTACGTTGCTCTGTTTCATGACATGAATTCAATACAACTGATCACTATTACCATATTTCAAATAACAGACTTAGAGTGCTCCGTAGCAAAAACAGATAAAGGACATTCCAAAGAAAGCGGTAGTAAAATGTCAACTCGAGAAAAAGATCTACAGGGTGAAGACACTGTTGAAACTTATAAACAGAGGCAACAGCCAAGCCTACCGAGAATAATACTTACACAGAGTATCACACCAACTATGGACCACCTTCTAACTTCTAAATGGTTCAGGCTATCGAAATGCAGTTTTTACTGAACAGTGCAGAATCATGGGGCAAGTAACATGCCATAGAGAAATTGTCTCTTATATATTTAGTTTTCGAGACATTTAATCATCTTCGATTTTTTAAATGGAACTATAAATTTTTCTCACCAGCAATGGATAGACCATTAAAACGATGTATCATATGCTAACATTTTGATAGTAACTTGAGTATAAATTTAGACTTCCTTACAAGTGATTTTGAATTAAACGGGCAATAGTGGAGTGGCGCTTGCAACTCTCGCCTTCGGGGAAGGTGGCCTTCGCGGCGTCAAGACCGTTGCGTGGAGTGGAGAGATTGAGAGTGGTGGCAGTGGGGGATAAGAGGCGTAACTACAGCAATCCTTGGTGTTGACACAGACATCACACTAAGAAACTCTAATTTTAAAAATTTATTATCTGAATTTAACTTGTCTTCTACTGAAATTTCAAAACATCGATCTTTCCAAAGAACGATATAAAAAATTAGTAAGGAAGATAATAACAAATATCATTTTTAAACTGGACAAGAAGCTAATCGCCGTTTCTTCGTTGTTAAATTTCATTTTTAAATAAAATGATCACTCCTCCACTTTGCAACCAGACGACTTCTGTTCATAAATGGAAAAGAAAACAGTGCACTTCCATCTTCTGCCGTGGGTTTTCAAGTTTGTGGCAGCACTTGGCGCTATGAAGTGAGAAACTCTCTAATCAGTATTAGCAGTCACGACTGCAGATATGCATTTTTGTTAAAGTTTAGTAATTTTACACTGATAGAACTGTAAAGAGCATTTCAAAATTTTTATTGCTTTGTTCTTTTGCTACGTGTATAAATAGGAAGGTTATTAACCGTAAATAATATGAGAAAATATCCACCTATCTATTATTTCATGAATTAATACATCATATATTACATATGATGTTTTTAATATGCTGCAGTGAGCTCGATTCTTTTAAGTTTGAAAATGACTTTTATTATTATAGTTTTCGCTACAATTTTTTTATTTCGTTCTTTTCGATTATCGTTGATTTGGAATTTCAGAAGAAGAAAAGTTCAATTCAGATGAACAAATAGGAAAAAATATTTCATTCTGATCGTTAAAATTGATGTTTGACCATATGTTTATCGAATAAAAACCATGAATTATTGCTGTTACGCCTTCATCCTGCACGACCAGTCCTTTCACACTCCACTCTCCACAAAACAGTACGCCTCAAAGGCCACCTTCCCTAACGGCAGCTATTGCAGAGGCTGCCTGTGTACTTCAAAATCTCATGCCAAAAAATCTAATTTTATACTCAAATTACTATCAAGATACTAACATATGATATAAAACTTTATTCCTATTTTTATGAACTATCCATTGCTGGTGATAAAAATATACAGTTCCATTTAAAAATTCAAAAATGATTAAATTTCTCGAAAACTAAAAATATTATAGACAATTTCTCTACGGCATGTTATTTGCCCCATGATTCTGCATTAGTCAACGAAAATTGCATTTCGATAGCCTGAACCGTTTAGATGTTATCGGGGTGGTCCATAGTTGGAGGGCCACCCGTTATATTTGGTCGTGTGTTGTTAAATACTGTTTGTAACACTATCTTCGTCCACAAAAAGTAGATAGCTATTGTAAATCAAAAATATATTTTTTTTAATCCGGAACAATCAATTGCTACAACGCAATTGTTTGGACTGTACTTAACGGACGGCAGACTGCAAACATTCTTAACGGACGCCAGATTTAAGTTGCTCTGTTTCATTACGTGAATTCAGCACAACTGAACAGTATTACCAAATCACAAATAGCAGACTTAGAGTGCTCCGTAGCAAGAAGAGGTAAAGGACATTCGAAGAAAAGCGGCGGTAGAATGTTAACTCGAGGGCGAAGATCTTCAGAAGGAAGAGGCCGAGTTGTGCAGCAGCGGAAAGCCGCGCGCGGTGGGGTGAGGGCCAAGGTAAAGGGTCGAAGGTGAAGTGGTCGTGGGTAGCGGGCAGCGGGCAGCCAGAGGAAGGCAGCGCGCGGCCAAAAGGGGAGTTAGTGGGCTGGAATGGAATCCGAGTCGCCGGCTGGACTCTTCAGAGACGAAATGCTGGGATGCGGGGCCGTGGGCGACCTGTTCAGCCAAGCCCTGCCGTTCGCAAGACTCGAGGGACGGGTACAGGGATATTTGGAACCGGGATTTAGAAGGTCGTGAGATTACACACTTCGTAGAATTACACGAACAGAACGTTAGGACGTAACACATCAATCTTTAAACGGAAGTGAAGGACAAATAAAGAAGAAACGGAACGGAGAGACTGATTTCATTTATGATCTGGAAAAATAACCGTCCGAATATATTTGTACAACATTAGTACTTAATAGTCAATAGTTACTTGATTTCAACAGTTATGTAACTAATTTTATTGATATTTTTCTCAAACACCTATTCTATCGACAAAAAATTACAATGGTATTTAAGGAATGCATAATAATAAAGAATATTATTGAAAAAATACGTTCGGGTTCCTTTTAGTTTATGAACTCGTAGGTTTCCGCAGCCAGAGTCGTACTAAATGATCTTGGCTGTCCGGGTGACGCCGCGTCGCAGATCAGCCCTGAGGAAGACCACGACAAGGTGGTCGAAACGTCATTATTTTACTATTACCATTTTTTTTCCTAGGGCTTTTATCCAGCCGACAGTCAGTTGCCCTTTACGTCCCGAAGGGACGCATATTCGACCATACACTAGACAAACACTCTTGCGGGCTTCTCTGATCTGGGGTCAGCAGAACGCGAGGCCCTCCACGACAACACACACAAAGTCAAGGGACAAACAGCCATGCCCAAGGCGGGACTCGAACCCGCGACCCTTCGGACCGAAGCGCTGAGTCGGTACTCGCTCTTAGCCACCTCGGTCATCCAGGTCGGCATCATTCTTTTACTATTATAAATTTTCTACCAATACATCTATTTTCATGTTTTATGCTTAACGAGGGGTTTGACCACCATAAAATAGTTCAAAAATTGGTGGTCATTATCGGGTGATCTATCAATCTTGCACTCCACACTCTGCATCTATATGAGTGTAATAAACTACTGAAATTATCTACACGTATTGACCTCACTGGTCGTTATTGAAAAAGAAACGACAAAACAAACAACAACAAAAAAGCCAAAAAATAGAAAAGAAAAAGAAAAAGAAAAGAAACAAAAGCACCCTAGGAAGCGTATCGCGTGGCAAGTCCGAACTTCGACGCCCGCCTCCCCCTCCGGCCATGAGCTCGCGGGGCATGCTGGGAGCGGCGATTCGCATGGCCCGGCCACATTAAGAGCGTCCGCCACCGGCCCGGTTGGGTCGCGGGCCACGCAATTAATATCAGGCCATTAATGGAAAATGCGTGTCTGCTTGTGTTAGGTCTCCGAATCGCCCGGCCCGGCCCGGCCGGCTGTTTAGCATAGACTCCATGCACGCGCCGGCTAGCACGAGCGAAAAGGGTAGTCGGAATGCGAGCTCGAATATGAGTTTGAAAGGACGTCGGAAAGTAATTTGAAACGGGCGGCACGGAGCGGACCCGAATCGTGTGTGCTGGGGACGCAAAAAGAATGCGTTTATAATGAACACTTGCATGGCACGATCACATGAGTAAAGGTCTTGTCGTGATTATCGACAGTTTCGCAATTGAATTTTTATGACGTAATCGCTGGTTTCGGACACTGTATTCGTCTGAAAATCTTATTAGTTGAGGCCGCTAAATAAGAATACAAAAATGTTACTACAGTGCATTTTGAAAATATTTAGTTTGATAGCTTTCACTCAACTTTTTTGTCTTATCATCAAAAACATGAAATTTTTCTTAACTTTTAGATTTCACAGTTCTTAAATTTTTTATGTTTCGAGAGTTGATTTGGAGAAACAGTTCTGAAGAATAGTATATATTATTTATGCCCACGAAAATAAATAAAATAATGATGCACAAAAAAATTATAAGAATGAAACTCATTACTCTTGATAAAATTGATTCATAAAAAAAAGATATCGTTTTCCTGGCGATATTTGTGTTGAATTTCTAAACATGATCTAGAAGCGTGGATGGGATCTTTTTATGTAGCAGAATATTTCCTATTACTTCACTCTTCTTGTTTGCTCCCGACAATCCAACAAATTGTGATTTTGTATCTCATACAAAATTCATTAGATTTTTCCTTTGATGTGAAGACTTATGCGAGCGATTGGCGCAATCTTACAACACGAACTCTCTAGTTGAAGTGCACGGAAAGAACTCGTAATTACAGGGTCCTCAACTAAGATGTTTTATCAGAGATAACTGAGCTCCTTCGGTCCTAAGTCTTAGACGGAAACCTCGATATCTTGGTTAAGACTTCGACATCATTTCTCTTAACCCTTCCTGTGACTAATCATTACTCGTTGCAGTGCTTTCTTCAGGGATGTCCAATATTTATTCGTGAGACAGA
This sequence comes from Teleogryllus occipitalis, assembly GCA_011170035.1. Lineage (NCBI taxonomy): Eukaryota > Metazoa > Arthropoda > Insecta > Orthoptera > Gryllidae > Teleogryllus > Teleogryllus occipitalis. The sequence goes on along the minus strand of BLKR01004462.1, from coordinate 71,606 downwards.
TTGAACTCCTTTATTAAAAGCAGTTATTAATGTTAACATCATTGCTGGCAACTCTATGCTTCTTCATAGTTTAACTGCAAATATATATGAAGTAATTTGATAACTTATATCTTATCATGCGAAGAATATTCATTAACATATTCGAAGGGAACGTAGCATCTGCAAACCCACGTTTAAAAAGGGCATTACGTTTAACTAGAGGTGGATTCGATTAACGCTGTTAGATTGTCTGTGCGAGTAGTAACAGAAAATTATCATTCATTAATAAATAGACATCTTTCCACACATATGCGATTGCACATGAATCAAGCATACTGAAAATCAAAATAATAGGTGACTAATAAAACTAGACGTCGTGTGTTTTTCCGATTAAAGTAATTCTAACATTAAGACTGTTGTTCCTTTCTTCGTTTTGTTCCGTGTAAACTGCTCAACTGACTAAGACAGCTGGTGGAGATACTCCCAAACCCAACGTGTACTTTGGCGACTGATCTCATGGTACAACGGTAAGGAACACTGCCACTTCCCGCGATATAACATGCATAACACTTATGGGACGTAGAATTTAACGCTCCCGGAAACACAAAATGATAAATCAATCCGTCGGACCGCTCAACAACAGAATCAAATACAGTAGAACTTCTCTAATCCAAACCCTGCAAATCCGAAACTTCGGATAATCCGAACAAAATTGGGGATAGAGAAAGAAATAAACAAAATAAATAAAATGCATATTTGTAGGGTAAAAAAGGGATTTTATAATTACTGTAGAACTGAACAACTAATTATTGAAACACAAGTTGTCGAAATGAAACGTTCATTGCATAACTACGGTATTGAACTGTACGGTGTATTACCTGTTTCATATTAATTTTATTTACGGACGAAAAAGTATTAACAAAGTGTAAGTCAAACCAATTTATTCTGTATACTGTACGTAAAATACTCGTAAAGCAGCGACACAAAGTGTGCTTCAACTCTTCTAAACAACGTAGCAACCACTACCTCATGCGATTGGTTATGTACGTAGTGTAGTCCGTTCGTGACATTGCCACTTCATGTCGCTACGCTACGTTGCCATTTTCTCACATCGCACGCTTCGTTGCATTGCGTCTGGTAATCCTACAAATTTACCTGTATAAGTACGGTACATGTTTTTGGACAATCCGAACATTTTCGAATCCGAACAGACCACACCCCTAATTAGTTCAAAATACCGGGGTTCTACGGTACCAGAGCGATCGCCAACGGAACGGTACAACTCTTGCAACCCCTGTGTCGGGTAAAGATTAGAGCGAGCGCTAGACCAGCGGTGCGGTGGGACGAAGGATGGAGGAGGAGGAGGAGGAGGAGGAGGAGGAGGGGCACAAAAAGAGAGAAACCACTTTCCTTCGCAAAGGCGTCGCCTCGCTACGCTGCCGACCAGTCCTCCCAGATGCTGGTAGGAGCTCATCGCGCGCCGCCCGAAAAAGCTTAATTGCCGCCGGATCGCCTTATTCCCGGCGTCCGGCCACCGAATAAGACTCCGCAGTGCTTCCAGAAGAAGGAGGTGGCGTTCCTTCCACTGCGAAGTACTACTCCGGTTTAAGGAGGAAGGCCGCATTAGAGGGCGGCGAGGAATGAGTTAGTGCTTGGCATGCAAACAGCGCCCACAGCTTTTTGCGTTTCCTTGAGGAGGAAAAGTCTTGTGCAAGTGTACTTTATTTGCGAAGGCGATTCTTTCTTCATTACTGAATGTTTTCTCGCAATTGTGCTTTTTTTAATCGCTCATATTTCATCGTTGCTGTTTCGTGTCATTCCACTGTTTCTTTCGTCTTTATCACAATTTAAGAACTGGTACTACACGTGAATGTTTGTGACTGCAGAGACATTGCAAGAAACGTAGATCGCGTAATTTATTTTAAAACTCCATGTATTTTTTAAAAACAGAAGTAATAATCTCTTAAATGTAATAGAGTTGACGTATTGATGTATCGTAAAATGATTTACGAGTCAATGGTTGCATCTAATATGAAAAAAGATGTAAAAATTCTCACAAACAAAATATTTTTTCGATTCCGTTATGTTATGTAACCGATGAAACAACCGCCGGCATTCTCACTCGCTATTTTCAGACGCACAGAGACGCAGTTTCCAATCCCGGATCCATAACGATTGTTTCTCAGAAAACGTTGCTACATACACCCGGAAAAGATTGTTAAAATATAGATACACTCTTACCCAATAGTAAATACTCTTTTCCTCCTCTAAGTATTCCATGTTTTAGAGGAAAATTAATAATTATTTGTAGGAAGTCTTGTAGGAAGGCTTCGGGGTACGATGACAGGTATTTAATGTGTTCGATCTGCCATTTGAGACTTTAAGATTTTTTTTCACAGTTCATATCTTCTTGGTACTAAATGGCGTGATCTTTCCAGAAAAGAACATGCTAAAGGCTTGTTAAGAAAAACCTTACACAGTTTAATTTTATTTGAGAGTTGGAGTAATATTTCTTCTCTTTTGCAATGTCTTGAGAGAAAGTGTTGCCAACTGTCCTCCATTTGGGAGAAAAGTCCGCCATCATTACGAATTGCCCTCCCGTTCCCCAATATTTAAATAATTTCTTTCAATACAAATTATATATTTTATGTTAACATTTTGACAAATTCTCTCGAGTATCATTCATACGAGTGTCTACATTTTTACAATTGTCTTACATACTAAGAGATGTATAATAACGACATTATTAACATCTTCCAAATTCGAAGTTACGATAAGTGTTTCTGTACTTTGCTAGTATTGTCTGAATTAAATGACATGTTACGTTTTTTAAGAGGAGGTCGATTTATTGACTATTTTGTGTCCTAAAGCGTTATATGGTATGACGATTTATCCCGTAAAGGTATTGTTTTTATCACAGAAAGTATTTGTGTTTTTACCTTGGTGACTAGTGAGATCCGTCGCCGATCTACAGGTGGTCTAGCGAGGTTATCTGCACCCAGGAACCTCTCATCAGCGAGGCACCACCCAGCGAAGACAACCTCTAACCTCTTCACATGTATGTGTGTGTGTGTGTAAGGAATAGAAGAAGATGGTGGAAGGAAATATCGCGCGCGGTCCCTGGCCCATTTTTTGGGTTAGTTCTCCGGAATTTGCCAGGAATTGATAAGAGGAATCACAAGAAACTACCGATTAGAGTATCAGACCGCTAAATGTCTTCTCTGAACTCGGCCTAGCTATGTTGCTAGCGAAGAAAATCCCGCCATCACCATTGGGTCTCGAATCCTAGGACCTCCTTATCACAGGAACTGCAGTGACATCAGTTGATGCTGAGCTACCTTAATTGGTGTGGAGGTCGGACGTCAGGCCTTTGCACTGGGTTCGGTAATATGCGAGGAATGTGAATCAACTTAGTCGCATCAATTTGGCAAATATTTTGACACAACAGCTCACACAACCTACCTCACCTCCCACTACCCTGAATAACTATTTTATTTACTCATTTTTGTCCTTTTATTCTTATTATAGCAACCCCGTTTATTCCGGGCATCGGCGTTCCTTTGCTCACCTCTTACACACACACACTCACACTTACAGGCACTACCACACATGCTGACAGACCCGTCGGAAGCATAGAGCTTGTTCACGTTCGGGAGGTGCCCTGTTGGTGGGAGATATGCGGATGAGGAAACCCTGCAAGCTGACGTGTAGGTCGCGGCCAAATTGTACTATCGTTAGGGGCAAGAACACCACCACCTCCAGCAGAAAACCATGTACAAGACTAATGACTATTGCATTAGTGTCTCAGAAACACGCCCTGCGCCCAGGAACACGAAATAATCGATCTATCTATCCAGTCATTGAAATCCACAGTTACCCGATTTGACATATTCTTTAGCCGTTCGCTGTAGTATGTAAGTATTACGTTCTCGCGCGCCGGGCGCCGCCTGGCGGAGAAGTCGGTCATGAGGGGCGTGCGCGCGCGTGCGTTGGCGAGGCGAGAAGCGCTGACGGCGTGCTGCTTCCTCGCCTGCGCACGCAAGCTCACCTCACGCCGCCCGCCTTCCCTGTCATGCACGCGTGTGCAAGACACAGGCAGACATACAGGGAGGAGAGACGGATGGTTATGCAGAAATAGATGAAAAGAGGCGGAGAGAGAAGGGATGAAGTGATAAGAAGGAAAGAAGAACGAAGATTATCAAGAATGAGAGAGAAGTAGGAAGATTAGAAGAGAGAGAGAGAGAGAGAGGAGAGAGAGAACAGGATGAAAGGCAGAGGCGAGGAGGCAATGAGGAGGGGGGAAATGAAGAGGAAGATAGAGAGAGATGGAAAATCAGGGAAAGAGAGATATAGTGACAAGAGAGGAAGTTAAGGGGAAACGAGAGATAGAAAGATGGAGGGAGGGGAAGTAGAAAGTGTTTAAAAGGATGTGGGGGTAAGCAGATATAAATGGCGGAGAGAATATGTGAATCGCAGTGAGAATTACAGTGATAACGAGAGAGAGAAATAATACGCGTTTGTGTGTGTGTGTGTGTGTGTGTGTGTGTGTGTGTGTGTGTGTGTGTGTGAGAGAGAGAGAGAGAGAGAGAGAGAGAGAGAGAGAGAGAGACAGCCAGGCTGAGACATGGGAAAGAAAGAAGGTTCGCATAGAGGAGAGAGTTCTGGTACGTATGTCTCTAGGCATTCATTCTTGTGGTCAGTAGGAATTAACTCGTTTTAACGAGTACATTTCCGAAGTCTATATATACGAATGTTTCGACTACATTGACGAGTATTCAACAATATATATTTGTAATAAAAATTGAGAGTTGTTCGAAAATTGTGTGATCGTCATTTGTGAAGTTCTTCATAACATAACTTGTAGTGACATAGTTTGTATACTTCACAGTGTGTGATCACACACGTAATATCCTAACAGAGAATTATTTCTTCTACTAATTCTAGTATTCGTGATTATTCTATAACAAAGTCAAAACAAATTCTTGAAACGGCCGATGTAACTAGTGTCGAAAATGTGTAAATTTTATAGAATGTTTAACAATTTTTAATCCATGAGTCACTGTATCAAAAACTTTATGTAAATGTTTCACTTCGTTTAAAGTATAAACTATTACACATCGATTTGACTAGTTCCTGCACATATTATTTAAAAAATTATATTTGATGAAAACAATTATTGGAAGTTCTGCAATCCTGGTATTGTTTTAAATTGTTAAACATTATTACATAGAAATGCTTTTCCGCCAAACAAATGTCGATAATATTAAAACTACAACAAACAGAAAAATTACTGTCTTTTCACTTTTTGAAGCTTTGTCTAGAACTAGAAATACGACCGTTTTAGCTCAGTGTTAATTTCTTAAATTTTGCTGCAATTATATGAATGTTAAATCATTCTCAAAAAATGCCTTATTACTTTACTAGCATACGTCTCGAATGACTTACTTATCACATCAATCGCTATAACTAAGCCATTTTCACTTCGTTCTTGTAACCAACCACCTTCACTTGCACATTTACCTATTCTAATGCCATCATTTAATACTTCTTAGTCTACTTCCTCTTCCTCCTGATTCATCTTCATCGTAACCTCCTGTGTTATTGCGTCTTGCAACGCATACTTCACCGTCATATTTACTGCCAATGTCATAGTGATCGATATGGTCAAATACAGATCATCCCTTTAAAAAATGCCAGTCATCTTTTCGTAAAACAATATAGTATAGTACTATGAATGGCAAATCTCTATATCTAAGAAACATCTTTAGCGATGAGTCAAGTACGTATTTATGAAGTTTTTAAACGTGGAATTTTCCTAACATCTTGGAAGTTACAAAAGTTACACATTCTTGGCATAATGTATTTTAATGATTTTATTGAAATGATGGTTAACTATGCTCAGAGTTCAAATAAACGATCGTTTTTCTCTCAACTGACCATTTTGATAGGTTTTAAAGATACTTTTGTTTCATTAAAGATATATTTATTTCATTTTGGTTAAATCCTTTATGTTTTAAAAACCTTAAATGTTCACCTTGCTCTTTGGAATCTCTCTACCTGAATAGCAATGCTGTTTCTATGGGCAATACAGCCATATCCTTTTCCTCCATGTCTTCCCTCATGAACACGATTGTCATGGTCACGTACAGCATAACGTTATCGTAAGAGTAGTCATATTATCACACCATTAATTCCTGGCACAGTCACAGCATACACAAAACTTTCACTCTTACTACTATATTCACTCTCTCTACCTCTGACGTGAACAGAAAGAGAGGTTTCTCTGATATAGCTTTTGACCATGTATGCTTGCTTTGTTTCCTATCTCAGTTATCACAATGCAACAAGAGCTTACAATAAACTTTAATTAATGCACAAGCAGGCTCTTTTTATGTGTTAGAGAATGAAATGAATACGTGAAGAAACATACTATTCTGGTTGGCTGCTAATGGAGAGTCCTCGACACGCCTAATAGAGAAATTCGCAAGATGGTAAGATCTCGCAGAGTTAAATCCTGTCACGGACACGGGTGTCTCCCATCTTCGCGTAGCGAAGTTATACCTTTTTAGCCTCGGCCCTGAAAGTTTCTGCACTGTAAAACGAGAAAAAACGTAAGAATGTAGTCATCATATAATTTGTCTTTAGAATATATTAGTTGCTTATAAAGTGTCGAGATAAATCCACTCGTATTATTAAATGTATTAGAGTTATGTCCGTTTAAGATGCCGATATTTCAAATATGTTTAAAATAAGAAATATAAAAATAAATAAATATAAAAACTAATTTGTAAACTGTGATATGTATTCTTTCATATAAACTGATCAATATAAGTCTAAAGCAACAATAGATAAATCTATCCTATCGGCTGAACTGTGCTATTGTTATTGACGTCATTGAATTTTTATCACCAATAATTCTCACCTTGTACAGCAAGAAAAAAAATTGCTTGTATCATCAACCTTATTCATTAGACAAACAAAACAACAGTCAAGCATTAAAATATATAAATTCACTTTGCTACAACGAGTGTCTCTGAAAAAATTGAATATTCGTTGCATCCATTGAAAATGGAAATAAAGAGTATTCCTCAAGACCTTTTCAAATATCCTTGGGGTTTCAGTTTAAAAACACAGCTTGAAGACAATCAAGGAAGCGATTAAAATGAAAATAAAATATATGAGGAACGATCTCTTTAAATGCAAGAAATGAATAGGGAATTCATATTTATTTCCCTGACCATGGTGATCAGTCTATCATTATTACTAACACAATAATCATGTTACTAATTATAATACTACGGTTAACTATTAATACTATTTAGTAATGGTGATAATAATGAGTTACTTGGTAGTTTTACGCAGTATTACTATCAAGTAACTGCACTACTAGTAACTGCAAAAGACAACTCCTGGGCCCCCCTAACATCCTTCGTAGTTTTGAAGATGTTCTGAGATTTTTGGATTCTTCGATAACACTCTAATACGGAATATCAGCAGAATAATGGCTACGGATACCATAATAATAATAATAATAATAATAATAATAATAATAATAATAATAATAATAATAATAATAATAATAATAATAATAATAATAAAATAAATTGTGAAGGGCTACGGCTTACGATATACATCTTAATTGCGATGCGAATTCCCTGCGTCAAACGTGACTGCACGCGCGCCGATGGCAGCAGCGCCTTTCCGCGCCTCTGTGGCCGGCGGATTAGGGCTAGAGATGGCAAAAAAATCGATGTTTTCCCACCAGAAACATCGATACATACACATCGATATTTTGTTTTCAATGTTTTCTTCACATCGATAATGTGTTGCAAAAACATCGACGTACTTTTATTTTTTAAATAAACTGGTTTAGGCATGCTGTCGAGTAGCAGCAATCCACAGCAATATCGTTGTTTTGCGTCATCCTCTTTATCACGCTGCACATTTTGCCTGTGCAATATGAAGGAATTTTAGGTGGTTTTACTTCGATGGTGTTCGAATGGAAGTGGGTAAAGGGTAAAGCAGCAAAACAGGATGTTTTTTATTGTTAATTTTTTTCTTTAACTCCATAATAATTTTTATCAACATACTACTAACATGATCGTAACCAAACAGTAAAATATATTCCTTTTACGTACTGTAATTAAAAATGGTTAGGAAAATATCATGTTTATTAGTCTATAGTTAAAACATCGACGTTTTAAACATCGATGTTTTTTCTTCGATGTTTTCAACGACATCGAAAACCCTTTTGGGATGTATTGAATCATCGATGTATCGATGATTTGGTAAAATTTGCCATCACTAATTAGGGCGCGCTGTTTCCTCGCGGGAGGAGACTAATGCATCCTAGCGCTGCAGGGAGTGAACAGTCGCTCAACTGCTTCCAGGAAGCCACGCGAACAGACACATGTAAAGCTCATCTCATTTGAGACCGCCCCCAGAGGATTCGATTGATAAACTGATAGTTTTGAGAGTCTGGCCGCGTCAACTAGTACAGTCGTTTGTCCCCGAAGCATGTTACATCGTGAGAGTTATACTCCGATTTAAGGTTGTACGTTCGTTTGATGGATCGCGGGTATGTGCACCCCCACAAACAGAAAAAAATTAAAATGCAATAAAATCAATATTCTTCAAGATGGTAAGAAACAATTTGGACCTTACTGGCCAAAATGTTGAATAAGTTTAAATTAGTACAGGTTCTTATGGAAAAACTTTCACGGGCATAGTTTTTTTAAGTCATTGAAGAAGTTATAGGGTCAAAGTACCTTTTCCTTATATTCAATACAAAGTATTTTTTTATGAATTTATTATTTATTAGGTTATATTAAATGTAACATACTTCACCGGACATTCTAAGGAATAATTGATAAAAAAATACTGCAAACTTAAGCGTAACCGGAGGTACCGGTTCAGAACTATTCAAGAAATACCTTCTAATTATTTACAAATAATTATTTAAATCCACCGTTCACGTTTACAAGCAGCCATCGTACTTCTAACATACTATCTTAAACACAGTAGTACTTCAAGGTCACGAGCTGGACGAAGAGGAGGACACTCCCATTCAATTAGCAGCTTCCTTATGACGTATTTTTCTATTATTGGAACTCCCGATTTGATGATAATGTTCCCCTTTCCTTTCAGACGGTGACCTTGAAGGGCCACTATGTTTAAAGCAGAGTATAGAGGTGTTCCTCACTTGATAGCGCGTGAGGTACAGCACTGATCTCCACGTCGGAGGTTTCCCTTCTCCAGGTATCTCCTATTTCATTTTAGATTTCTTTTCGTTGATTTCACTTTATTCGATTTATTAAAACGTACGTCATACGTCTCATACTGACACGCCGTCTTCTAAATAAATATTTCCAAGCCCTTATTATTTTTATTTCTCGTTATAAAACTTATCATCCACATTTTCTTTAGGGATTACTTTCAAAACTTTCTTAAAAGACGGTGCAGTAATGAGCTCCTAGATTCCTAAAACTAAATGCTGAAGTTCATTGTCAGAAAAAGTCTTCCTTTCCATCTAACATACTTCGCAAGTTCGAAGCGAATGATAATGAATGTTAAATGAATGTAATAAAAAAATCTTCATTTTCAAGCAATTGCTATTATTAGTGTTCCTTCAACCGTATCAGCAATTGGCAGCTAAATGCCTCACAGACCACGCGGTAAAGTGTAATCTCTTGCCTCATCATAATTTTTAATTGAGGCTATTAGTGTAACAGCGTGCGCGGTACGTATCTTGGTAGTGAGCTTCAAATCCCGGAAACTCTACGAAAAAAAAAGGGATGGACTAAATTGGTTTGCAGTAGGTTTCTCTGTGGCTCCCCATTTACCTTGCCTCTCATTACCCAATTTCTCCGTCATTATCGAGGTCATTACGTTGTGGGGACACACGCCAGAAATTTTGCCTAGACCCGAGGTAGGTTTCTCCCCCCCAAAAAAGGGTTTGATGTGAGTGAACTGGTGTTATTAAAACGAGTTCAATAAGAATGTTTTGAACTGTGTGAAAAAGTCATCTTCAATGAGATTGATATTAATCGAGTGGTTATTCATATTATTGTGTTTGGGGTGTTTACAAACTATGATCCATATTGACTTTGTCCTTGTTACTAGCATTTCGTGAAGATTATTAATTATCAATTTCGGTAATCATTAGTTATTCATTACATCTGATACTCGTATAAATAAGGATCTCATAAATGGTATTAAATATGATGATGAGAGCCCTTATTCAACTCCGAATCTAGTAAGAGAGGAGGCTTTCGTCTTTTAAGTCCTTTTTTAACCCCGGTCTTATAGGGGTGATTTGCTGTTGCCATCGACTGAAGGGATAATAGTAGAGACTATCAGACAGCTCAAGGATAATACGAGATGGAAGTTGTGGTTCAGAGGTAGCAAATGCTGGTGTGAAAAAACAATCACACCTCAACCACAAGGGGAAATCACGCCTTCCTTACCCGCGTGAGAAAGGGCAAGAAAGGCGTGATTTACTCTTACCATTTGGCCGTATTTACCCTTACTAGTGACTCAAACCTACACCGTTTGACTGCATGAATAATATCATTGCTCTCAGCCTCCTCACGACCGTTCAAATTAGATATACAGGAGGCTTGGGCAAGGTACCTTAGGCAAGGTAACTTGCTTTCTAGTTCGCAGACACTGCTTCCAGAGTAACTGGTGCGAGATTTAAAAGAGTAAGGATTCTACAAATTGCTTCGTAGTGGCGTTAGGTCACTGGATACCTGGCCCGTAACAGTCTTTTGGAGAAGTCGGTTGTCATTTATTGCCAAATTTAGCTCCAAACTTCGCGTTTCTTCCACCATAGCAAAGATATTATCCATTAAAATATACTAATACACTAGTCAGATTTCAAATTGACAATTGAGAATAAAATTAAACATTTTGAATGGAAAGTATCTTGATTTGGTAGCCAGTTTATTAACTTCCTGCGTTCAGGCTAGGAGCATTAACAATAAAATATTCTTGATTGTTAAAAAAGTTGTCGGAACGTAAAAAAACTTGTTAATTTTTTTCACATTAATAATAATAAAAATAATGTCTTTATTAATGGCGAGGCACATTAATGGTCTATACAACAAATAATTCAATGACTTAATAAAACAACGCAAAACGCAAATAAGGAAAGAATGTCATTAAAACACATTCCTGCTCTTTGGCACAAAATTTTATACAATGCATAATTTAAAAAGAAAATAAACATGAAGTAGTAGTAACTAAAAAAGAAAATAAAAATAAACATAATACAAATGTCGGTTGTTTGATAGAACAAATTTGGAAAAAACATATTTTCGTAAAAACTCTCTATTTCCCTCCCCTCACCGCTTTAATTTGCGCGTGTACACTTTCTGGATTTGGAAGGGAAATTAGAGCGCAGTTAGGGAAAGTTGCCAGTGATCATAAGAGCCTCGGGCTTCTACAAACGGACAAGTAGTTGTGCCGGCGTGATTTGACGAGCCTGATCTAAAGAGGAAGTTTAAATTCAAACGAAACATCAGTAGAGATGGTGCATAAAACGAAGTTTCGTATAATTATTCTGAAGACATCTGCCCTAGAACGCATAATAACTCAGACAATAAGAAAACTGTACTCGCTTTCATAAGGGCTGAACCAATGGCCCCGACTCGGACATCATCGAAGCGGATGGTGTGAACGTGATAGCCCAGTATAATTGTCAGTAGTATTAAATCCATAGGTTTAGAGCTTCATGTTTTCTTATGAACATTTGTAAAGACTAAGGGTGCTATTCTTGCGGAAACAAAATGCAAGCGTAGCGTAGGTCTGGTCATGTGAATAAAGAGCTTGTTCTGACTTCGTGTGTATGCATTTAAATCAAACTATCAGCAGGAACTTTTCTAAGCGGTACATTCTTGTAACGACCTCCTTATCTTAAATGTAATAAAGCAAATTAAATCCTTATTTGTAATATATTTGTATCCGTTTAGGTTAAATACTACTTCGTTAGCTTAACAATCTCACTTTTTCATTTATTGCAAAAAATAATTTTTTTCTAAATTTTCTACAAATACACCGATGCACTCTTGTACAATACTGTATTTTCCGTGAAGTACGGCATGTGTCATGAATAGGTTTATGCAAAGTAAATAAGTTCCTCAATAAATTTAGGACAACATCAAGGATTACGAACTGCCAGAAGTTCACGCATATGCGAGAATTTCAAGGCAGCGACAAGGAAAACATCCTAAAGTTCTCCGTTACGCACGTGCTAATTAGAACACGCAAAAGACGGGTAACTCTGCTAAAGTTGTGTTTTTAAGATCGCAACCTCCAAGGTCATTATGGCTTGAACTTCCTGGTCATTTGTCTGAAAACATTTTTACTGTCTTGTTAAGCGCAAATGACAAAAACCAACCACAATAAAGAAACAGGATCACATCTTCGTAGTTTCACTTGTAACCGCAATCAAAGTTTGCTGCCTTGTGTTATTGAGTCTTGTTGATTAGTTTTGTTTAAGTTTGCTGTCTACACTTATCAGTGATATTGAGTCTTGTTATTGATGAATAAAATTTGAAAGAATACCAAATGAAATAAATTTGTTTTACAGAAAATGTTTATGAAAATATTAATAATACTGTCAGTCTACACCATTATAAAAAAATGCAGTAATGACGATGAAAAAGAAATAGCATTGGTTATCTCGAACGTCAAAAATATCATTTTATATTCGTGTAGTTTCTTTATTATTAATTAAATGTCGACTGACACATACGTTGAATACAATAATTCGCACCTGCATTTATATTAATGTTTCAAAATAAAGAAAAAAAAGTTATACTCAAAAATATTTTTCGTTGTTTCAAGAGATCAATTGATTGCGTAACCAGTGACATTAATATCCAATGTTTATCATACGTTTCATGACCCACAATAACTGAATATTTAAACACTTGCCTGCCAGCTAATAATTCAAATGCTCCCGAGGCATGTATGATGTAACATTTATTTTGACTGAAAAGGGAGTTTTGTTTTCTAAAATGCACGACTAAATAAGCGAGGAGATAGTTTACAGCGCGATTATTATATTTGCTCATTTCTTGACCATATAATTAGAAAATGTGTAGTTATTAAATATTGGACTTTTTGAAATTCAGAAATTCAGTTTTAGAAATATCTTAACTCAACGGATTCCCATCTCTATATTTCTTGTAATAGTGTGCTTTAATACAAATATGTTCAATATAAACGCATTTAATACACATGCAGATACTAGTGTAATGTAGTGTGACATCACTATATCATTATTATTATTATTATTATTATTATTATTATTATTATTATTATTATTATTATTTTTATTATTTATTAACTTTCTCAAATGTTGGGCATGACATAATACATCGTAATATAGATTGAAGTATAACAAACAGTTTGGAATTTGAATAAGTTTCAGATTTTTATGGATGTTTTTTGGTATAACTCCTATGCACGAAATGACCAGAGGAACAATATGAACTTTTTGGAGATGCCATAGTGCCTTAACTTCAGCTGCTAGTTCTGTATACTTTGTAATTTTTTCTGCATGTGCTGTTTGAAGATTAGCTCTTTGTGGAACAGTTATTTCAATCAGGAAGCCAATCTTTTGCTGTTTGTCTACGAAAGTTTTATCTGGTCTGTTATGATGAATAGTTTTTTCTGTAATAATTTCTCTGTCATAGTACAACTTATAGTTTGAATTTTCAAGTACAGTATTGGGATCACATTTGTAATATGGGCAGGTAATTTCTTGTAGGTTGGATTTCGCCGCCAGTTTCTGGTAAATAATATTTGCAACTTGATTGTGCCTATAGGTGTAATCTGTATGGGCCATTAATTTGCATCCTGATGTGATGTGGTGTATGCTCTCAACTGTTGTATGGCATTTTCTACATTTATCATCTATTGTTTGTTTGAGGATATGTTACCTGTAACTTTTAGTGTTGATCACTTGATCCTGTATGGCGACCATGAACCCTTCTGTGAACTTCACTGGAAACCTCTATGCCGACTATTATTAATATTGTGAAGTTGAAGGGAAGAAGATAGATATGGAATGATAGGTGAAGTAACTATTTCTTTATTTCTTAAGTTATTTTTTAGGTTTATTTCTTAAGTTATTTCTTAGGTTTATTTCTTAGGCTATGAGGAATGGAACAGATCTATTGGGAGAAGGGATTTGATTATTGTGGGAGCAACAGTGATTTTACTGGTTAAAGTAACTGGTGCAAGGTGCGGTTTGAAGGTTAGTAAAGAATTTGGACGACAAAAAGGAAATGCAATTAATAATTGGTTCAGTGTCTAGATCTCTATGAAGTTGGTTGTTTGCTGTAGACCAAGGGGATTTGGTAATTGTGCGAGTAGTACTTTATTTTGGAAGGTTTTTAAAGATTTCAGAACGGAAGGAACGCCGTCTCCCCAAACTGGGGCTGCGTAATGAATTGAATGTCTTAAGACGGAATTATAGGGAAGCAGACAACTTGCTATTTTTAGAGATGATTTTTTAATAAATAATATTTTCGATTAATTTCTATTAATATAATTTAAGTTGGGCTCTATAAGTTTTATTTAGTCTATGAATATTGTATCAATGCATTTAATACACAAAGAAATAATTAACGCCAAAGACACAATTGGAAAAATGTTGTCATGTAACACGAGTTCACTTTTTCAGAAAAAGTGAACAAATAAAGATTCCACTTCTTTTAACTTGATCAGCTTGAAATGTTAGAAAAATCATCAGAGATGATTATACTTATCAATGTGACTTCATTTTTTATTTTAAGGCCAATTTAATAAACAGTTTAATTTACTTCCTCGACTATACATTGAAATGCATAAATACACATTGTCATAAGGTACCATCGTGTGTTATAAATTACAACAACCTATTTGTTTTTTGAGCACACATCATAAAATTAAGCGCTTTATGTATTTAAATTTAAAAATTCTCTGAGAGAGAATCAGACGACTATAAATCAAAATCGTACAAAATGTTATCTCGTGAACATTACGGGTTAATAAATGCACTAAATAATTGATGAATTCAGCGTTATATTCCACGTAACAATCGTCGGGTAGAATCTTCTGGCTTCAAACAATTTTGCCAACGAAACGAATCCACAACTCTAGAGAAGTAATACTTAGTATGTTCCTCTTGTTCCGAACGTTTGATGAGATAGAAAATGATCGCTAAATATCGAATACTAAATTCAAACACTAATGCAAATTCTTTAGTGATTCATAAATCCTTTGAATCTTTCTAATTACCTACACCACTTGTATTATTGTAATCAATGTAAACAACTACAAATAAGAAAACGTATTATTACAGAATGTGTTAAGGTTGAACATTCCATTTCCAAATGTCTCACTCCTATTAAATAAAATCTTGCTTATGTTTTAGATTATATTATGTTTTTTGTGGTAAACGAGTACCATTGTTGATGTAAGTCTCATCTCGATTAGATAAAAAAATACAACTTGTATGTTCGTGTAAAACGTAATTGAGATTTTTATTGCAATAATTGAAATGTGGAATATTTGAAAGTTTGATGAAATCGGTATAAATACGAGAAATCTCTAAAAAGTAGGATTCAATTCTGTAGGTTTTGAAGGATATTTTAAAATTTATTGCTACTTGCTCGGGGTTGCTGCCTTTCACGGTTGTTCATACAACACTACTTCCCTTTAGGGATAATCATTCTTATGAGTATTAATGAGTGTGGGACAACATTTTGCCTTTGTCTTTGGCATTAATTATTTCCTTGTGTATCAAATCAATTGATACGAGTAGATACTCACATTATTCTTAGACTAAATAAAACTTATGGAGTCCAACTTAAATTATATGAATAGAAATTATATAAACTAATCCTCATGAGACACAGAGTGATACAAACATTGAGAAGTAATATTGAGAAAAAGACAGTCCAGCCCCAGTGAGTTTATCGCCAGTGTCCAGAAAGTGTTAAGAAATGTTAAAAGTGTTAGTGAGTTAGGAAGTGTGAGGAACGAAAATTGATAAGAAGTGTAAAATGTTAAGAAGGTTTAGAAAAGAAAAATATAGGATAATTGAAAGTGACTAATGAATAATACACACCAAAATAAAATAATTGTAAGAATTAGTAATAAGCCAACCACCCACCCTGCATGGAAGAGACCTTTACCCCTAATGGGATTAAACCACGCTTATAATGATAATAATAATAATAATAATAATAATAATAATGACAATGATAATGATAATAATAATAATAATAATAATAATAATAATAATAATAATAATAATAATAATAATAATAATAATAATAATAATAATAATAATAATAATAATAATCTTAATGGTTTAACCAATACACTTTCATTTGGCGATGTTAATTTCAAGAGATACTTAGATTAAAATTTGATTTAAGGATTTGTATGATTGTAATAGTTGTAGTATTTGTCTATTTGCGTTTCATTAAGGTTTGAAAAAATCTTTCGGGTATCGTAACATTATTATGTAAGGGGGTTTGTACGTCTGACCTGGTTGGTATGTTTTGGTGACAGGTGCATGGGAGAGTGTTTCGTAGAAGATTTTGGATATTTTTAATACATTCAAACGTAGACGTACGGGGGGTGTTCTATTTTAGCTCTCTGTTCTCTCTCAAGGGGAATTTTTGGTTACTAATGAACAATGGAGATTTGGTTATTTTCTTAAGACATGTATTTTCGATTACTTGCAACTTGCTAATATGCCAGTGTGCTGCGTTTGTCCATACGGGGCAAGCGTAAGTTACCAATGGTATTGTTATTGGGTCTGATTACACGACTTTCCCACATTATGCTAAGAGATGATTTGAGATTTAATATGGGATAGATTTTAAATAATTTTGCTCGTGATTTGTGAATAATGGCGGTTCTTTTGATGTTAATTATGTATTTAATGTGAGTCCAAGATATTTAATAGATGTATGGTTTGGAAACCATTGAATGGGTATATTTTAGATAAGTAATGGAGGAGGAGGTTTGGGTTTGCGAAGGGTGAACATTTTGGCTTATGATCTTCATTCTATATTTTTCTGTTCATGAAAGATTTGGATGAAGAAAAGAGTAAATATTTTACTTCCTCAATACAAAATATTTTATAGAATTCGATAAATTCAATTTAGTGATGCGAAGATTCGAATCTTAGGAGAATCAAACGTTCGCGAATTCAAGGTGAGAATGTCCTAGTCTGGAAGTGACGTATTTACACGGGTGCCAACGTTGCGATGACGAGCCGCGAGCGCCGGGTTCGCGTGTCGGGCAACTGTTAGTGTGCGCCGATGTGCCTGGAAGTGCAGATGGAGCGATAAAGGAAGTCGGCCTCCTCCAAAAGCAGCATGGGGGCGGCGAACCGTTCACTCGCTCTTCCTGCCGACCTTGGGAGCCGCCGCTGGGACCGGAATTCGGGAGGAATACCCCCAGAAACACCTCACGAAGCAAATTACCCCTAGGGGTTGCATTAGCAAAGAGGAAGTATGCGAATTGGACAACCGCCAGGAGCAACAACTAATGCCATTCGAGATTGGGGTCTTTATGGACTCGTATTGTCAGAATGAAGAATATTTTAGTATAAATTATTTTTTGAAATTATAAAGGTCATACTAAATTATCTACATTTTACTTTTACAAACACCCCGGAAACAAAATAATCAGAGGAAATAATAATTGCAGATGGTCAAATTAATGATTCCAAACAAAATCTCTTCAAAATAAAAAAAAGTTCTCAAAATAAGAAAAAAAGATTGCAGAATGTTTGATGAAATAATAGTAATAATGCAGTTGTGCCAAAAGACACAAGTCTTAAAATAGCAAATTTACAATTTAAATCTCATTTATTTAGATAGTTTAGGTAATATAATCAAAAATAATTTTATACTATCAAATAAAACTAAAAATATTTAATTAAAACGCAAATAAATGTAACTAAAGGTCAAACGCAGAAAAAACAATGTTTAGAACAACACAATCGGACGTTTGAAACTATTGAATGTAAATGTCTAACGACAAAGGGCAGCGGACGCGATCTGAGAGCACGATTTGCGGACATAAACCGGTTTAAATCACATCCATCAGGAATCACACCCCCCACCCACCCCCACCCATATATATGTTACTGGATTCTTAGAATTTTCTCACATAAAATTGTAACTTCCAAAAGTTTACAATTTCAATTCTTAATTCCCAAAATTCTAATCTGTACTATTTTTTTTAAATGAATGCACGAAGAAATTATCAAAGAATTAGAACGAGTTGTATTCAAGTGGTGTTATTGAAAATTTTCAATATTAATTTAGAATCGCAATTAAATCAGGAAATTTAATAATTAAGAATCAGCATTATTTCTTAGGTAATGACTGTCTGCATGTTATCCTCTACACCAGATATTCCGAAGAATTTTCTGTGCCGAATGGAACTACATGTAATATTTTTTACTCCGTGTTAGTAATGAAATTTATTTCCTTATTGCAAATGAGAAACCCGTGGGTATCCGCTGGACAATAAATTGCTTGAATGCTCCGATGAATATCTCTGCTTTTACAGTGTATCTTAGTAATTCATTATCATTAATAATTTCTACCCACAAGTGTGATTGTTTCGCTGAAATCTAAATATATTTTAGTAATAAATTATAAACATTGTTTATATCACAATAGTACAATAAAACATATTTTAAATGTAACTAAACGTTTTCTTACACTTGGAAGGAAAAATAATCACAAAAATGTTTTAAGATTATTAAATCTGTTCGTAACCTGCAACAGGTCCTCAAAACGTCTGTCTGTTGTTTTTTTTATGCAGGTTCTCACACTGCGCTCACTTTTAATGTACATAGAGTTATATGAAATAAAATTTCCGAAAGTCCAGGAAGGCAATTGCATAAAACACGATTAACACGGGGTCAGGCATGCAAAACTTTTTCACAGTCGCTTCAAATGTGATGAAAGGAAGTTAAAGCAATCTCTAAATTGCACGACCTGCGCTCGTGTCAAAAGAATTTTCGTCAAATAATTACCACTGCGGAAAGTTTGATTACATGAGCGTTTCAGAGGTCAGTTATTTTAGGCATTCAACGATAACTATTTCTAGAAGGGTGCCAGAATTTGTAGTAATACTCAAAATAATTGGAAGTTCTAATAATATACCAAGGTATAAAATATATTAATAAAAAGTAATAAAGTAATATTAATAATAATATTAATATTAAAAACAATAACTATAATAATAATGATAACTATAATAATAATAATAATAATAATAATAATAATATTAATAGTAATAATAGTAATATGATGACTCTAATACATCAAATAAGTTGTTAAAGAAGAAAACAAAAAGAAAAAAACAACATTGAATGGCGTAAAATATTCAAATATTGCGGCCACTTTTATCTTTAGATCAATCCACGTTTTCAATCTACGTTTAGCAGTGTTGTCAATTATTCAACTCCAAAGTCGTGATTCATGCCATTTACTACAAAGCTCCTCTCGACGTACAGACCTGCGCCAACACTGATGACTTAGCTGCACAGTCATTATTCCCTGAAGTCGAGCCCCTCATCGGTTACAACGCTTCTTGCACGAAAATCCTTTCCATTCATGGCGTGTTGCTCTTTCCTCTGAGTTCCAGAGAGGCGAGCCCGCTTCGGCGTGCCTTCTCGGAAGTAGGCGCGCTCCACGGGACAGCACCTGTTTCGGTGTACCCTATCAACACGATTCGAGCGAGGGAGCGTACAGGAACGCTTGTTTGTGTTCGTCACAAGTTCAGAAGGGGCGGAGGTTGGAATGCCACTCGCTGTTGTTGGCTTTGGTGGGAGCTACGAGAATGGTGGCTGAAAATTATCATTTTAACAATGTAGGGAAAGTTAAATGCGATTGCTATCTGACTTTAAAACTGCATGTGTTTTCTCACACTTACTGTCATTTAGAGTACGTATTACTGAATTAATACGATCGTAAGTAACCATTGAATGAAACGAGATGGAAACTAATGGACGTGGCAATGACTGCCCTAGAGTACGTATTACTGAATTAATACGATGGTAAGTAACCATTGAATGAAACGAGATGGAAACTAATGGACGTGGCAATGAATGCCCTAGAGTGCGTATTACTGAATTAATACGATGGTAAGTAACCATTGAATGAAACGAGATGGAAACTAATGGACGTGGCAATGACTGCCCTAGAGTACGTATTACTGAATTAAAACGATCGTAAGTAACCATTGAATGAAACGAGATGGAAACTAATGGACGTGGCAATGACTGCCCTAGAGTACGTATTACTGAATTAATACGATCGTAAGTAACCATTGAATGAAACGAGATGGAAACTAATGGACGTGGCAATGACTGCCCTGATGTAGATAACGCGATCGGAGACAATGCAGTTGACTGTGACATGACAATAGAGTTGACAGTAATGCCTCAGTGACTTTGGCGATTGTAATAATTGAAAGAGTGAACACAGAGTAATAGTCAACGACGTCTAATCGAATTTCCAGCAATGGCATCAAACATATTACTGATGCTGAATCACATGAATAAAGATGTTCGTCGGAATCAGAGGCGGATGAAGCACATATTTCAGGAGGCAATTTTAGATCAGACCCCTTCCCCTTCATATTTTTTTTGAAAACAGAAATTAAAAACGATAACTTAATATTTTTAAATCTAAATTCACATAGGGAATAATTATTTGGAATAATGTGATTTATATATGAAATTGTTTTGAATAAATTGTGTACATTTACAACAACACAAAAACAAACTTTTGGGGGCATGAGCCCCCTAGGATCTGCTATGAGGTACAATGGAAGAGTCGTCTACTGCGGTGCAGTGCGCAGCCATCAGGAAACCGGTTCCCTGGCATGACGGGATTCCCGAAGCGGCGTACAGTGGTCTGAAGGGAGGAGTAGTGCGTTTCAGTGAAGTGAAGGGAGGAGCAGTACGAGTGAATTGGTCGAATATACGGAATGTGATTCATGTAAATGAAGTACCAATGTAATGTTAATGACGAAAATGATCAAGAAACATCACGACGAGACATGCATCAACGGAAATTCTTTGGTCAAATACCAATACTTTTGTTCAAAAGTAGGTATATCGAAGAACCGAACGTTAAACCTCACGCATTTCATTTAAGTTTGCATTTAGTAAATTTTCTTTGGAATATTAACAGCCTTTGTTTTTTTTAATTTTTTTTATTTGCTTGCTTCAAACGTAAGGTAGCAATATGAGACTGTTCACTATACTCCTAGGTACGTACGTAATAAATAAATTCCAGTATCCAAAGAAATACTGTGAATGGAGAAAATGAAGTGAGCTAAAAACGGTTGAAATGCGCGAAATGGATGTACGTAACACTATTTTGATTTCAACACATAAAGTTATAGAAATATAAGGACAATACTTTCATTTTTAATTGAAATGAAGTTTTTAAACACATATTTATTTTTGGTAAAGTCAAAATTACTTGTCCTATTTCCGCACCGAAAAATTGTCCTATTTCCGCACTCTTTATTACAAATTTTAAGTTCTCCAAATATTCAACTGAATAGATTTTCACAGCTGATCCCAGTAGATGTACACTTTTTAATACTATTCATTTCATAATATCTATTAATGTTCGAAAGATTTTTCATTTTCAAATCGTCCGGTGAAATTTATTTAGTTAAAACAACTAACAGTTTAAAGAGGACGTAGTAGCACAGTTCCGAGAAATTTAAACATAATATAAAATGGTTCGTTGAATGTTGTAAATATGTTAAAATATGTACATAAAAAACTGAATTGATGAAAATTTGTCATTTCTGAAGACAAACTGTACGAACAATCAAACATTATTAATTTTTACTCTTAGAGGGGAGTTTTATATCACCGAATCAATTAACTTTAAAAATGCCGTTACGACGTTAACATTTATCAAATATTGCTAGATCCTCCATTCTTCCGATCTACTTGCTCCGTTAGGCTTTGTACCGCTTCGCCCGCAACAATGACGCCTAGATCCATTTCATAGTCCATTATTTCCAATACCCCCCAAAAAATTGGAGGTAAGAAAACTATTTTAATCATTTAGCGATCTCAACACCCCTTACGTTATGTTTCGACGACTGAAAATGTTTCGGCTCCAGTAAAACTAGGAGCAATCGCTTCAGTAGTCCAAACGCTTTTGTGGAACACACACAAACACACACACACACACACACACACACACACACACACACACACACATTAATTTTATTCAAATACACTCTATTTTTGTTTATATTTCATGGTATTTGAATTTTTATTGATTTTTTCGTGTTTCCGGGTGCGTCAACTGCTTTGGTCATTTGTCACGTTAATGTGTTGCATGTTTTTTTTCTCGGGAGATGGCGGTGATCTTCCCCCGCTGGATGGCGAGATCCGGCGCCGACCTACCGTCGGCTAGTGGGGTTTCCCCCTAACTAGGACTCTCCCACCAGCGGGGCACCGCCCCAGCCGGGACAAGCTCTAAGCTCTCGACCTGTCTCCCGGGATATGTGGTAGTGTAGTGCATGTTAGTGTAAGTGTATGTGTGTAAGGGGAGAGTATAGAACAAGGAAGAGGAAGTACAGATCGCGCGCGGTCCGTGGCCCGTTTGGTAGGGTACTGCTCCGGCATTCGCCAGGTGTTGATCGGAGAAACCACGGAAAACGTGTTATTTGAATTTTGCATCATTTTTTTATTAATGAGTAATTATTTAAAACAACAACAAACAAAAAAACAAAAAAAAAAACATTTGACCTCTGCCCGCTTTTGGGCCCGGTACAGACTAGTGCGCGGCTTAGCGTCGTGTGGTCCCGGCAGCCAGGAGGCGCCCCTGGGGTTGCGCAAGCCGGTTCTCTCCTCTTCCTCCTCCGCCGCCCCATCTGCTCCTCTGACGCGGCACAGCGCGGTGCGAGCAAATGTCTCAAGGCCGCCCCGCTCTTCCTTTTCCGGGCCGGCGAACGGCCGGTCCCGCTCCCGCCGCCGCAGCTCTGACATAACGACGCCGCCAAGCAGCGCCGAGCCGCGCCGCCGACGTGCAGGGCGAGAGCAATGCCAGGGGCAGCCAGCCAGGCGGTGGTCGATTGATTCATTGAGTAATGATTCCGGGCGCATCAATTCTCAGATCACGAGGTAAAAGTTCTTAAGTCAATTTTGGGGTTAAGTACTGAAACTACAAGTTAAGTAGCTATATTTTATTTTAGTAAGACGACTGAATTCATGTTGCCTCCTTACCGACAAAAAAGGCGTTGGGAAATATAGCTTAATCGGCTTAATGTAGCTTACGGCTCAGTAATGTAACCCTTGGTTTCTCCAAACTAAGATTTTTCACTTCAGAACTTTTACCCTGTAACCACAAAATTGCTAAGATTGTTAATCCTGTAATGGCAGGCAGCCAGGCGGTCGATTGATTTATTGATTAATGATTCCGGGCGCATCAATTCTCAATTCACGAGGTAAAAGTTCTTTAGTCTTTTTTTGGGTTAAGTACTGAAACTACAAGTAGCTATATTTTAACGACTGAATTCATGTTGCCTCCTTAACAACAACAAAAAAAAAAGGCGTTGGGAAATATAGCTTAATCGACTTAATGTAGCTTACGGCTCAGTAATGTAACCCTTGGTTTCTCCAAACTAATATTTTTCACTTCAGAACGTTTACCCTGTAACCACAGAATTCCTAAGATTGTTAATCCTGTAATGGCAGGCAGCCAGGCGGTCGATTGAATTATTGATTAATGATTCCCGGTGCGTCAATTCTGTGGCCAAGGGGTAAAAGTTCATAAGTCATTTTTTTGGCGAAATTGGGTTAAGTACTGAAACTACATCTTAAGTAGCTATATTTTATTGTAGTAAAACGACCGAATTCCTGTTGCCACCGTAACGACAAAAAAGTGTTGGCAAGTATAGCTTAATCGGCTTAATATAGCTTACGGCTCAATAAAGTAACCAAACTAACATTTTTGACTTAAGAACATTTTATACCGTGACCACATAATTGTAATAAGATCGTTAGTACTGTAATTGTAGTGCATGTATTTTTATTGCGGGAGATGGCGGTGATCTTTCCGCTGTTTTTGATTGAATGTTTGATTAATGATTCCGGGCGCGTCAACTACTGAAGTCATTAGCAGCGGAAGTGTAGTACACGTTTTTTTCATCGGGAAGTGGCGATGATTTTCCCCACTGGATGGCGAGATCCGTCGCCGATCTACCGTCAGCTAACGGAGTTTTCCCTAATCAGGTATCTTCCACCAGCGGGGCACCGCCCCCGCCAAGACAAACTCTAAGCTCCCGACCGGACTCCCGGCATGTGTGGTAGAGTAGTGCATGATAATGTAAGTGTGTGTGTGTAAGGGCTGAGGATAGGACAAGGAAGAAGAAGGAAAGATCGCGCGCGGTCTGTGGCCCATTCGTTGGGGTACTCCTCTGGCATTCGCCTGATGTTGATCGGAGAAACCACGGAAAACTACCTATCAGAGCAGCCGGCCGCTAGTATTCTCCTCCAGGCAGCGAGTGAATTCAACGTAGCTCACAAGCTGGAATCGAAAATCCTGCCGCCGTCGGGACTCGAACCTAGAACCTCCCGGCCAGAGGTACTGCAGTAACATCAGTTGATGCATTGAGCCACCGCTCCCGGGGCTGGTTAGCGAGATCCGATACCGACGTACGTTAGCTTGCGGGGATTTTCCACTTACAGGTATCTTCCACGAGCATGGCACCGCCCAAATTGGGACAAGCGCTAAGTTCCTGACTGCTCTCCCTACAAGTGTGGTAGTGAAGTGCATGTAAATGTGTGTGTATGCGTGTGTGTAAGTGAGGGGTGAGGACAGAACGAGGAAGAGGAAGAAAAGATCACGCGCGGTCCGTGGCCCGATTGTTACGGTATTGCTCCTGCGTTAGCGTGGTGTTGATCGGAGAAACCACCCAAAATTACCGATTAGAGCAGCTCGTCCGGAGAAACCACGCAAAAGTTAGGGCAGAGAATTATTGACCAGATAGCGCTTGAATTCGATTGATTGATTGATTTTTTCGTGTTTCCGGGCACTTCAACTGCTTTGCCCATTAGTCCCGTTAGTGTAGTGCATGCTTTTTCTCGAGAAATGGCGGTGATATGCCCCCGCTGGATGGCGAGATCCGGCGCCGACCTACCGTCGGCTAGTGGGGTTTCCCCCTAACCAGGACTCTCTCACCAGCGGGGCACAGCCCCAGCTGGGACAAGCTCGAAGCTCCCCACCGGTCTCCCAGAATATGTGGTAGTGTAGTGCATGTTAGTGTAAGTGTGTGTCTAAAGGGAGAGGATAGGACAGGGAAGAGGAAGGACAGATCGCGTTCGGTCCGTGGCCTGTTTGGTAGGGTACTGCTCCGGCATTCGCCTGGTGTTGATCGGATAAACCACGGAAAACTACCGATCAGAGCAGCCAGTCGCTAGAATTCTCCTCCAGACAGCGTCTGAATTTGATTTAGCTGAAAAGCTAGTGTCGAAAATCCTGCCGCCGTCAAGACAGAACCTAGGATCTCCCGGTCAGAGGCGCTGCAGTGACATCAGTTGATGCACTGAGCCACCGCTCCCGGTCGCTTGAATTCGACTTAATGTAACGGTATGTAATCGGAGTCCAAAATCGTGCCGCCGTCGGGATTCGAACACCATGACTTCCCGGTCAGAGGCACCGCAGTGACATCAGTTGATGTCTTGAGTCGCCTTAGCCGGTGCGAAGAGATCGAAATTGTATAGTTGGTTCATTCATGTGAGAGATGATTTTGATGCTCATTCTTACGAAACGAAGGAGGGGTGGGTTAGATTGTGGTCGGTGAGAAACATGTTCAATTGCTTCGCATTCTTTTCACGAACGTTGATGCAATTGTTTTGGGGCTGTGATAGCTGAGGGCCGAGCAGGCGAGCGACGAAATATTTTGATAGGTTTTAAACCAGTTTAGCCTTACTATCTGTTTCTGTAAATAGAATCAGAGAAAGTGGACAAATTGTTTTAAGGCGAATATTCTCCAGTTGCTGGAAAAACAACAATTATTGCTAGAGAAGGTCAGATTATTTACATGAAAGTAATTTATTTAAGTCGCTAGAATTGAATAAACTTACACTTTGAAACGTTATATAGAGACGTATTATATGCATGGATTATTCTTTGGTGAAAAGTTAGTTTACTGTGAGCTTAACTGAAAGTTCATGGAGATTCGTAGACTAGACTATCCGTTTACCTACAATGTGCATATTCTAATATTGAATAGTTTCTCTATTAAAGAATTAATTTCAATTATCTCGTATACTTTTCAATATTTTTAGAAAATATTCACGAATAAATAATTTTGCTCCACTCCATGAGTTTCACATTTCTTTTCCTTTTTTGGTGTCACAATATCACAAACAATTTGTTACAGAGATTGGAAAATTTTCGTTAAATTGTGCACTGCAACAGTCGTGTGTGACTTAATTTTCAAAGTCGTTGCAAATCAGTTTTTATAATAGTCTATTAACTTAAAATGCTTTTGTTCCAAAAATAAAGTGTATTAAAAGCCCCTTTACGATTTCAATCTTCTGTAAAAGACAAATGTTTGTAACGAAGAATAGAACCTTTCGAAGAAAATTCTTTCATTCACTGTGAATGTTTCAAATAAAGACCATCTTTTATTCGCGAATATTGGGACTATTCATCACTGTGTGCGGGTGCTATGTTTGCCTTTGTGTTTCTTTCGAAGACTCTTCACGATTAAGAAACGCCTGGAGTAGTTTTCTATTGAATACGAGTCGTGAATCTTGTGACCTCCATTTTACACTTTTCGCTGTATTCGTAGATACAAAAGAGAAAGGAATAACTCCAAACCCTCGACAACGTTTTCTGCCATACCTAATATACCTAACTAAAATTTATTTTGTATATTCAATTTATATTTAACGTAATTATAATTAAAATTTATTTTGAATTAGGGATATAAGTGTATTTATATTAAAGCACGAAAACGTATTGAAAGATTCAGTCATTCACTTTTTAGGATTTTTCAAAATTTAATTTAATAGTTAAAACTACATCAGTTAACCATTCATGATCACTAAATGCAATGTTTAATCATTCGTGTACTTGGAACATCATATGCACAATGATACGCAAAGAGTTAGTAGCAGAGTTTGTCTTTGGAAAACAATGAATATTAATTAAATACATTAAAAAATAATTTAATTACCATATTTGAATATTTCGTGGAAATATTTCCTTACACACACCTTTTCTCAGACTTTAACCAATATAATTGCACTTCATCACTTCAAAGTTTCATGCCACGTCCATCATGTGGTTTTTCTGTGTTTAGAAATGTGTTGCAGTCATGTCTTTACGGTGGAATCCATTGTAACATAATTTCTTGTGTTTCTCTTACAATGACGATGATTAGTGACGTATGTAGACATTCAAGTGACGTCAGTCGAATACGTAAGGAAAGAAGGAATAACCCGAGAAATCGTTACGAAAACAAGTTTAACAATTACTAAATGTAAATAGTCAGAACGTTAACCACATGTATAAACCATGGGAATTTGCGCCATGAATGCTGTTTCAGAACACCTTTATTCACATTTAAAAAAGTATGACACGGAAGAAGAATTGTACCTAAAATAACACTACTGTCATAGACCATAGTTGTTGTGAAAGTAGACAGCTCTTTAGCACTTTGTTAGGTTCCGTGTTTTGGTTATTTTGCATGCTTTTAGACGTTGGAAAGGAGAACGGTGTTTATTCCAGAGAAATCCTCCTAATGAGAGTTTTACTTCCTATTAGATATGTAAAAAACATCCATCACAAAACGTAATTTTTACCAAGTAAGCTTTCCATTACTAAAATGATAACCTCAACAAACATACTGAATTTGCAATTTTTGTACCTATTGAATGAGAGAGAGCAACATAATTATCTTCCACAATGCTTGTGGAAGATATAAGTCAAAAGTCAACTGTAGCTTCATCTTTATGTAGAGAGTCTCAAAAAGTAAAGATATCGTCAGAAATACAGAGCAGTTAACTTCCTAAATGCAATGAGTTATTTTTAGCAGTTTTTATATATTGCAGTTCATGATTGAATACTCGCAATTTAACATGTTTCTTTGAGAAGTGTACAATACTTAATGATGTACGCCTTGTAAAACACTTGCTACGAAATAAATGCAAGTTTTTTTTACAGAAATACTTCAAAATATTACAGATGAAATTTTTACCTGTTGTGTAATTCTTTTTAAATTTCTTGCTATGAAAAATGTTTTCCTTACAACTAAATTTTCAAGAAAGTACATCTCAAATATTGATCACCGAAGTTCTTGTGAAATGCAAGACACTGTTTAAGCGATATCATATTGCTCGAATTGTTGCACATATTACATAACAATTATGAGAACCCAATCTTCCATCCCTCAGGCTCAAGCAACAAATAATAGGCGTTCGGTTCGGTTGCAAGGCTTACTTAGAGGTTGAACACACGGCCTCTAACACTTCCAGCACGCAGGTGCGCAGTGAGTAGCAACGAACAAGCGGCGACTCGGTGTTTCACAAGAACCTTCTTCAGATGGCTACTTGTCGTTCATCTAGAATGCGGAAGGCACCCCAGGGCCAGGGAACGCCTTGATTGCGGATGCGTCTTTGGTTGCTCTCTTCTCCGTCTTCTTTGTACTTTCTCGTATACATACGTATAAACGGGAGTATAATACGTAGTATATATGTAGTATAGAGAAAGTTATGCAATGCTTCGGAAAATTGATTTCGAGATTTCAACGGAAATACACGTTTGGGGGTCCCCTGATAACTAAAAAGTGGTTCTTTTCAAAACTTCCGTTCCTCCGTCCGTTCGTCCGTCCGTTCGTCCGTTCGTCCGTTCGTCCGTTCGTCCGTTCGTCCGTTCGTCCGTTCGTCCGTTCGTCCGTTCGTCCGTTCGTCCGTTCGTCCGTTCGTCCGTTCGTCCGTTCGTCCGTTCGTCCGTTCGTCCGTTCGTCCGTTCGTCCGTTCGTCCGTTCGTCCGTTCGTCCCGTTCGTCCGTTCGTCCGTTCGTCCGTTCGTCCGTTCGTCCGTTCGTCCGTTCGTCCGTTCGTCCGTTCGTCCGTTCGTCCATTCGTCCGTTCGTCCGTTCGTCCGTTCGTCCGTTCGTCCGTTCGTCCGTCCGTCCGTTCGTCCGTCCGTCCGTTCGTCCGTTCGTCCATTCGTCCGTTCGTCTGTCCGTCTGTCTGTCCATCCGTCTGTGAACACTACTAGTGCCTAAACCACACGTACGATCTTTTCCGAATTGAAGAAACCTCTGTCCATTTGACTCTAATTGAAGATTTGAAATTTTGAAAAACATTCTTTAGAATTTAGGGGTACTTTATATGAAGCCTGCCGGAAATTTACAAATTTTTCTCAAAAACGGCTCCAATTTTTTTCTTTAAATTTCTTGTAACAATAGAGTAAAATACGATTATAGTGGCGTAGGTCCAATTTTCAAGTTTAACTGTGAATTTTCGAAAATTGCCAAAATGTGAATTTTTTCGGCGTCTCCAAACTCCAAAATTGAAGACAGAGATTTTTCATTTAATTAAAATTTGTTGTCCATAAATAGATCTTTCATAACGTCATTACATTCATTGAAAATTTTAGTAGTTTCCTGTGCGGTTGTCTGGCGCAGACAATTGACTCGCGTCCATTATGTGGGTCTTTGGTCAGTGCCGTATTAATGTACGAATCGGAAGGACCTAGGCTCTGTGCGCCAAATGATCAAGGGCCCCCGAAAGTTCTTTAAAAAAATTAATACAAAATTTGTCAAAAATAAAATAAAAAGACGTATAAAAAGTTATATATGATTAAATTATGCGCAGAAAATGGCATAATTGAGTGATGTATGGCCCATCATTGGACAATATTTATGATCAAGAATGTTCCTGGATGATGCGTTTAAATTTTATATTGTATAAAATAAAAATTAAAACTATTTAACTAGTAGTCTTTGCCAATGTTATTTGTTATTCTTACTTACTTACTTACTTATATGTAAATATTTTTTTTGTTTCAAAAATATTAAATTGAAACATTAAGAAATACTTTCAATTAAAAAATAATCCAACGTGAATTCATTTTCTGTATATTTGAGAATCAAAATGGGAGAGGGGAAATCAGTGAACGGAAGAATAGGGAGATCTCAAATTAACTAAGTTCTAAGGCCCCTAATGCTGTTAAAATCGCCTTGTCTTAGGTAGGACGCTTACCCTAGATTATAAAGACGTCCTGTATCAAGCATTATTACAAAGGCGTAGTCTGGCATACTACTTTGATTAAAAATAAAGAAAAACTAATTTTTACAATGAAACACTAAGCTTAATGGAATGAATATGTATGGTATGGAGTTACAAAATTAATTTTAAAAGGTTTTATAATACACATAAATAACTTGACTCTCACAGCAGACACTTGCTTGGTGCTGTCCAGACGTGGCTTCTGAGAAACATTCG
This sequence comes from Teleogryllus occipitalis, assembly GCA_011170035.1. Classification (NCBI taxonomy): domain Eukaryota; kingdom Metazoa; phylum Arthropoda; class Insecta; order Orthoptera; family Gryllidae; genus Teleogryllus; species Teleogryllus occipitalis. The sequence continues at coordinate 41,093 of BLKR01004462.1, read as the reverse complement.
CAGAAGTACCTCGTCACGTGACCTTTGTTTTGATCGCCATCGTCCCATTACGAATGCTAAATGTTCAGAACAACATTTAAATGCTACAAGACAAGGATTTTGTAATCATTATTTACAATATTAGCCAATAAAGCACCAAAAATATTACTGATGTAAGCACAAAGGCATAGTCTATTGGACGGCGCGTGTTAAAATGACGTATACCGGAAATAGGCCCGCGCACAAGGTTACGTGTATTCCCCTGGCTAGTCACACATACATAGAGTTTCAGAAGCGGGGAGTGAGGGGAAGGGGTGGGGGAAGCTTTCGGCACTAGTTGCTACGTCTAACAGACGACGCCTTTGTAATCTAGGGCTAAAATGTCCAATATAACTTGTTCTAATGCAGAGGAGAACCAATAATTTTTCTAGGAAGGAGCTACAGGTGTAGTATCCAGCCAACTTGTTGTTGATGATACGACTACTAAAACGTCCACCCGTAAAATGTTTATGGAATCAAATTGCAATTATTTACATCTTCATACGTTTTATTACGAAAAGTAACAATGTAGAAAAAAGTCTATTGTTATATTTTAGTCGAGTTATTTCTACTGATTATTTCTGTTGCCCGTAATTGAAGTTTTGATACACATTGCCTCTAGCTTTGCAAAAGTATTACTTTATTCATACTAATTTGTACTCCCGCACTATACTTTCTATTCTGTTTTGGTTAATAACATATAATTACATTTCTAAGAGACCAAACGTTTACATTTGGTGTGCTTGCATGTGAAATATACTGCCTATAGTGTTGCTTATAGTGCAATACAGCAAGAGGATATACTGTCCCGTTTGTTCCTTGAAAAACACATAAATACATCAACACAATGATTTGAATTATTGTCCCAGTTCCTTCCGTGACCAAATTCTTTTAATTTTATTTAATTTCATTTCAATTCAGAAAGGTTTTCACTACCATCAAGCGTCAAATCGGCAGAGGTCTGTGAATGTTAGTTTCACTTACGGAGTTCTCAGGTTAGTGCCTTACAGTGTGAAGGTATTTTATATTTGTTAAGAGACAGAGGATGGAAGAGTTAGTAAAAATTCAGAAATTACAAATATACTTGTATATATTAATATTTCAATGAATAAACATACATTATTCCAAAAATGATCTTTTACAGAAGACAATAAATCTTATAATAAAAGTAAATAGACATATATTATTCACAAATACTGATTTCACTTTCAAGTAATAAATAAACTACTTCTAAAGTATAATATTTACTACGAAACCGTTGAAGTCCAAATCGGCTCTTATTATTAATTCTTAGAATTAAAATTTCCCTAAAACACTAATTTTTATATGTTTCGTTAACATACATTGAAGTTGTTTGTTTATTGATACATTTTTTAGTTATTTGTATTTTCCATAAGTGCGTAGTAGTTTTCAGTTTTATTTACTTTCATTATATTATTCTTTAAATTAATATTCTTTCGTTAAAGTATTCATTACTCATACCAACACATGCAGACTGATTGCAAAGCAAAAAGTGAACAGAGTAGCGTAGCTAAAGTGCTTTAGTTTCGGCAGCTGTTTCTTGAAGTTCTCTTTTTTACCACTACAGATTCGTAGCGCTATTCTTCTTCCCGTTGGCGTTTATTGTGAAGCGCACGTACTACCTCGCTTGCCTGTTCCAGTCCTCGCCTTCACGTTGCCATTCTCGTTCGTGATCTCTTCTGGAGTGGCCTTTAGAGCTTGTCCCGGATGGGGCGGTGCCCTGTTGGAGGTAGATAGCCGAAAGGGAAAATCCTCTGCAAACTGATGTGCAGGTCGGCACCATACCTGACTATCCTACAGGGAAAGAAAACGCCGACATTTCTCTGGACGAAGACTATTTCATTATACTAACGGGACTACTGATTATAGCAGTTGATGTACTGAAACATGAATAAATCATTAAATGAAGAGCTAGGAGCTTGTCGCGGCTGAGAGGAAACCACAAATGTCATCCACCGAAGCTGGACTTCACCACCAGCTCTCGGAATATAACATGCACTATTCTTACGGAACGACTAATTAACCATTTGCATCGCCTTGAAACCCAATATAATCATTCAACTGTAATACAATATTTGTTTTGCATTAGCCTTCAGTTGTACGAGAAGAAATCTACAAAACTACTGAAGTTCATACCCTTCATAGATATTTCTTCTTTTCTTGAAATCGGTTTTCCTTTTTATAGCCTCTGCATCATTTCCGGGTACCAGAAGAAACATCCTTACCGGGTAACACATACTGTGGTTCAGAGCGTCTGAATTTGTTCATTTTGTTAACTGTGTCTTTCTGTACATTTCAAATCGGAAGCACATGTCTTCACTTCACAAATTAAATGAAATGTAGTTAATGAACACACTGTAAAAAAATAAAATTAAAATCTCACTCCATTAAAGTCCCAATAAAACACAAACATGGGGACTGCGCGCAGGAATAAAAAAATACCGCACAAAATTAGTAAAAATATTATTATTCAATCACCAAATTAATTTTCTATTAAACAACGGTAACGAACAAAAATAACATAGGGAAATATACCATTGCAGGCATATGACAGACGTTGTTCAAGCCCAGTTTCCTGGAACTGATTAATGAAATGAAATAGTTGTTTGTTTAAAGTCAACAAAACGACTTAAGAGCATTCTATTATTTTTCTCCTCTATGTTGCAAGAACTTTAAATAGTTTTCTCAAATAAAAAACATCTGTTGTATACCTACAAAGAACAAAATGACTCGCATTCGTAATATTGCAATGATATGAATGACAGGGTATTTTCCAAAGTGGTGTAATGAAGTTCTAATGAATATTTGTAGGTATCCATCATATTTTGCATAGATTATAGCTTTTATTAGAAGTTTTCTAACAAAATATTTGAACATTGCAAAATATTAGGCGCGAGATTAAAGAAACTTTTAACATTATTTTGTATATAACAAGATAAATTGAATTCGTATGTGTTTCTTTCATGATCTGGATATAAATGAATCATTCTGTCATTGCATGGAATTATTAAACCCACAATTCTATTTTTGTAATGACACGTATAACTGTTTGTGGCACACCAGCGTATCTTTCTCGCATTATTTCTAATTTTCCGATTTTTGAAAATTCGTGGAGTTTAAAGAAATTGAGGCCTGTGCCATTTTAAGCCTTTATTGTTCTATCCGAGCAAAAAAATAAAGAAGAACATTAGAGCATTTTTTGAGAAAATAATTGCTTAAAAATTGCTTACATTTCACACAAAATTACTCCAAAACTGCTCATTTTTTTCAAAAAATTGTTCAAGATCTTATTTAAAGATCTATATTCGAAGAACACATTTCATTAAGAAAGAACTATGTTGAAGTTGTAGGAAGACGCCGAAAAATATTAAAAATTTAAACTTTTGGAAGTTTTGAAACTTCAGAGTTTTCAACAAAAATAGGACCTACGTCATTGTTTAGGCTTCTTTTACGCTATCCCCTTCCTATAGAAACGCTTCCCATGAAAAATGAGGGAACTTCTCAGGAGTGAGACGTGGATATTTCTGACGAGATGTGAGGGTAATCAATCGTATAAATTGATGCTGATTCATTTGTTCCTTCAAATTCTTCACTCACAATCCGAAGATGTAACAAGCTTTCTGAACTGTAAAAGACTAGTGGAACCCGGCAGATGTTTTTCCTTATCTCCCTCTTTCTCCTTCCCTCTCCCTTTCTCTCTCCGTCTCTCTCTCCGTCTCTCTCTCCGTCTCTCTCTCCGTCTCTCTCTCCGTCTCTCTCTCCGTCTTTCTCTCCGTCTCTTTCCGTCTCTCTCTCTCCGTCTCTCTCTCTCCCTCTCTCTTTCTCCGTCTCTCTCTCCGCCTCTCTCTCTCCGTCTCTCTCTCTCCATCTCTCTCCATCTCTCTGTTCCTGTCTCAGTCTGACTCTGTGTGTATGTGTGTCATTCTCTGCCTCTGTCTCTCTCTCTCTCTCTCTCTCTCTGCCCCGCTCATTCGATTTAGTTGCAGATTCAACACGTCTGTGAGCATGCGGGTTAATATCGAGAAACGCCGGACCAGAAAAATGTAATAGAATGTTCAAGACGATATCATCATGTAGACTACGGTGTGAGAAACGTTTCTTAGAGACTTCCGGTCAAAAAATTTTAATTTTTAATGCCAGAGAACATTCATCATCGTTTAGGAGTTATTTAATGACATAGATTCAAAATTGCCGCCGAGTGTTGCGGGTGCATTTGACATGAAAATTTAGTTTTGTTCTACAGCGCCATCTAGTAAAGTTACAACACAATTGACAAATTATAAACCTTCTAGTTAAAAAACACGTACATGTGCCAAATTTCATGGAGATCGATGTCAGGGTGTCGGAGTTAACCGCTCTTATATATACCAACATCCATTAATTTACCCATTTATTTATTTATATATACATATATCGATGGACAGATAATTACAAACATATATGTTTATCTTTTACAATAGGAGAAATTTCGACTTTATTTTATTCCAATTATCAGGAGAATAATTTTGGTTATAATAAATGGCACTTGTGGGCTTGTCCACTACCATATGCCTTTCTTTCATCAAGACCTCAACTTTTCACATTTTGCCTCCAATCGCGGTACGTCATGCACTAGTCACATCACTTAAGTCATTATTTTGCGCGAGAGTTACTACTTATAACGATCATTTAAATGACAAAATCCTTTTTTGTTTATTCTTTGAATTGAATTGTTGCATGTATTCAATTCTGTTTTCTTGAGTCCGATCTGCATGATTCTATCTTCGAACATGCGTATTGTTAAAGAATTGTATAGCATTATTTGAAACAAACAATAAGTATCATTATAAGATTCTTTGTTTGACACGGAATTACAGAAATATTTGTTATACTTCTCGTGTTTCCAATAAAACCTCGTTAAATGATTGATAAATATCACTAACCGGACAAATATTTCGATTTCATTTATTGAACATTTAAATTACATTCATTGATCACATATGTTGCAATAATTGCGTATAATGCTTTGCGTTTTCACATTAATGTAAATGCAGTAATGTTTTCCAACACTGTAGGGGTTTGTTGAAATAATATCAAATTAGTATCATTCAAGTGATGTTTCGTTGTTTATTTCTCGTTTCCTGAGAGATACCACGCAATTACAGATACAAGAACTAACGTCATTTGTAGGAAGACAATCGCCTTCGGATTTCTCAACCTCTTTTCCTTTCGAACAGGAGTTCTACATTTACATATAACATTTTACCGTATTACGATTGTGTTTCACAAATATATAATTCACAGAAATATTAAACACTTTAGTTCTAACACAATTTCAAATTAACATCATTTGTTGAAATTAAAACCCTAAGTAAACTAGTTTCACTAAAACTGATGTTGTTGATAGGCATGGCAGTTTTTTAATGATGGGAAATACAAATATGGATGAAAACAACTTGTTGTATAATATGTTCATTTTGCCCGTTCAATGGGAATTTTTCTTCGAGTAAGAGAGAAATTGCTGTTAATCACGAAAATTTAAGATAAATTGGATTGTAAATATGCTTATCAGATAATCAGAAAATAAAAGTCAATTACTGTTTAATGTAAATATGATAAAAGTATGGCTAAGACTTCCGAACTTTAGAGATTTAATGAAATAGAATATTAAGATAACTGAAATATATTTACAAAACATTGCTCGTAAAAAATGTACAAATGGTGCTCGATCAAAATCACTCTCAGAAGTACTTAATGTCACAAGTGACATTTGTGCGAGTCCCGTCTCACAAAACTTCGTCTGTAATCATTGGTCCCTGACGATTCATCATCTTTAATTTGCGTGTCAATGTCTCTCACAATGACCTCTGTACCCATCATTTCTTATAAAGGGTGTGTAAAAGCCATTTTTTCCCAAATTTATACACATCCCACCCATTTCTATTACTATCAATTATTTGAGTCTAACGCACCGTCAATTTCGAGCCAGAAATACCGCTTCATTGTGTAGTGCGCGTTAAGAGCAATGAATGCCGAGCAGACAAGTGAATTCAGAGGTGAAGTGTATATGTCAATCGCAGTTATGAAGTCCTTGATAGCCGGACACGAAGAAAGGAGCCAATAAACAGAAGAGTAATCCAAAGTGCCACGGTAAATGCGATCATTGCTTTCGAAAATTGAGACCTGGTACAGAGGAATTATAAAATAGTAATTATCTGTTCTATTTTATCTCTGTAAATGTTTCAATCTAATGACACAAAAACAGAAATGATGAGAAAATATGAATGAATGACATGAATAACTTGTATGATATTACATAGTAAAAGGAACAAGTTAAAAAAACAGACAAATTATTAAAGAGCGAAAAGTGCACGCAATACTTGGGCCAAGAAATATGTATTTTTGCATTTTAGTACTATTCAAATATAAATAACTATTGAAGATGAAGATAATTAATATGTCAAAAATTAGATATAGTTATAGGACACAAAACACATAGCTATTTATTGCAATTAATCTTACTTAGAGAAAAGGCTATAAAGTAGCAACTTATATCTACAAATAAAATGTTACAGCAATTAGCAAAAGATATTTACAGATTGCGGTAAGTAGTAGTGTTTAAAATGTATTACAACAAGAAAATAACTCAAACTGGTTGTGAACTGAAAATATGTAAAAGGAAATGGCAATGAAACTAAACACTAATCCATGAAAATAAAAATTATACTAATTATTACAATTTTTAAAAATAATGTAAGATAATATGGGGTGTGTATTTAACAAAAAGTTTTTAATTTAAACGTGTTGTTTGAGAACAAACAATTAAAGCTTGATTTCTTTTTCCTTTTCAGCAGAGTATTCCAAAACATTAGTAAGCGTTATCAGGAGAAGCAAACGAATGATGCTGTAGTGTGATTTAATACTTCTTAATCAATGCAGACCTTGCTCTTGAATGTACTGTGTAAACACTGAATATACATATGAACTCTTAAAGACTCCATTCTACCTTACATACTCTCATGGGTTGAACGAGTTGGACGAGAAAACTGGTGAATGCAACCAGTTATAACCAAAACGAGTTTTTAATAGCAAAAGGACGAATTCGTGAAATAATTTAATTAGCACTGATAAAATTACATCTGAATCATCATTTGGTGTTTACAGTGGATTCAAAAAATTATGCTCGTCCAGGTAAAATGAAAAGAAAAGGGTAAGCATCTTTCAATACTTTAAAGTCGTGTTTACTTGTTTCATTTTTTTTAATTTATTAAGGTCGTATAAACTTTTAAGTCATGAGCGTCCGCTTAGTTTGTACATAAGATTAACAATGTTTGAAAAAATAACACGATATAATTACAAATATTACAACATGAGACAAATCTTTTGGACAAATCTTTTTACATCAATGTATGATCACAATATGATGAAATACTTATATTCAGCGTAATTGATACTTAATATTCAGCGTAAAAAGCAAGGAAGTAACAAAAGAAACACTTACTGTAAACATCATATTCCTGGAATATTTGATGAATATCATAATTAATATATGGCATATTTACATTTTATTATTCTCAACAAATTTTACTATTTGTGTAGGCTATGTTCAAATGTACATTTTGAGAAATTTCATATTTAGTCTTTTTAGCAATACCTGAAATTTAGTATCTGGGGATAAGTAACTTATCTATTATTAATTGTAATTTGGAATACACGGCTTTTAATTAACTTTCATAATATGTTTTAAAAATAAATAACTTCAGTTCCTTGCCATATAATTCAGTTACTGTACATTCTTTAAAATGCAAGTATTGTTCTTCTCAGTAACGATTAGGTAAAAAAAATTGCATATATTACTTATTACAAAGAGAAGTATTGTTTCACATGATGTTACATACATCTAGTACACGTAGTCTTGAAGCAGCATGTAAGTTATTTGGTTTACTATGACAAAAAAATTATTCAAAATCACGTCTTCCAATGTTCACGTCTTCCAATATTATAAAAAAAAGTTTATTTACACCTTTTGGAACTGGAAAAGCAGCTGCACTGTCAACTTTCTGTGCTGTGAAATGTTGAAATACTTTTACTTAAATTTTTTACTTGAAGAGGAAATTAAGTTTACATAACACAATGAATGAATTAACATTACAATTCGAACAACACAAGTACAAGCTTACATATGAAGTTTACATTAGGTCATACATGTTTATTTCTTTTAAAAACTTCATTACTTTTACAATTTCAGTATTGTAATTCAGTAGACTTTTCATGCCATTAGGCAGAGCATACTTTCTTCTCAGTATATTATATTTTTGCCACTGTATAAGAATATGTAGTATAGTTAATGGAATTTTACAATAGTCACATAATTTAGGATCTTCTTTAGTTATCAGATATTCCTGTGTTAATTTTGAGTGGGCTATTCTTAAACGAGTGAGAATACTTTGATATTTTCTATTTTTTTAAGTGAGGGGTAGGACAATAAAGGATTGAATTCGTTATTTCAATCAACTTGATTGGAGGTGGTTTAATCCATTCTTCATTCCAGAATTTTCTATTTTTATGATGAAGCTCTTTTTTTATGTCTGTATGGGATACTGATTGTTCTCGGAGAGGTAGGTTAATGGCTTCTATAGCAGCATTATCCACAATTAAATTTCCCTTGATGCCAATATGTGATGGAATCCAAACAATAATTATTTCTTTCTCCTTTTGGTGTAGGTCATGGTATTTATTTACTATTTCTTTGATTATAGTTTTATGTCTGTTATGTCTCAAGCATTGAATTACACTTCGGGAGTCTGTATATATTAAGCACTTATTGTTGGGTAATAATGATATATTCCTTAGAGCTTTCAGTATAGCAAATGTTTGACAGTAAAAAATAGAACATATATCGTTGAGTTTAATGTATTCAATAATATTGTCAACCGTTAATTGACAACCTGATCCATGTTTTGTTCTTGAACCATCTGTGAAAACACATTGTTCTCGTGCTTGTTTTTAATTTCATTGTAGAGGGATTGGTATATTTGTGGATTTGTATCTTTCTTGGATTATGTGCATAAATATTTATTAACTTTTATTTTTGGTGTTATCCAAGGGGGTCTTTTAAGAGTTATGTTTTCTTTAATTAATGGAAATTCTGTGTGTATTTATTTGAAAAATTTGTTTAGTAGATGGTAGATTGATTTAGGTGTTCTTGAGTTCTTGGTGTATTTTTCACTGTTCCTAGAGGAAAATACATTCTTGTATGTTGGATTAAGTGGAAACTGTGATATTTTGCATGCATATGTGTAGCAAACTTTCCTTCTTCTGATGTGAAGGGGTTCTTCGTTAGCTCCTGCAAGAATACTTGAAATTGGACTGGTTCTATTAGCACCAATTGCCAGTCTTAAACAAGTCGATTGAATTGTACTGAGACTATTTGGTATTGTTGGATTAGCAGATTGGTATACTAGAGATCCATAGTCAAGCTTAGACTGTATAAGAGTTGTATAGGAAGACAGTATTATCTTTTTGTCAGCACCCCAATTAGAGGCTGCAATACACTTTATTGTATTCAGTCTGTGAAAGCATTCCATTTTTAATTTTTGTATGTGTGGTCTCCGTGTTAATTTACTATCGTAAATCATTCCCAAAATCTTGATTTCATTTGAGGTTTTAATTATTTGTGATCCCAATGTCAATTTAAGTTGACTATTGTGTGTCTCTTTTTTTGAAACGTATACATTCAGTCTTTGTTTTGGAGAACTTTAACCCTGATTTATCAGCCCATTCTTGAATATTATTTAAGCTATTTTGTAGCATTTTTTGAGAAGTATTGATATTTTTTCCACTTATTAATATGATGTCATCAGCAAACAAATATATTTTAATTGGTCTAGGAATTAGATTTTTAATTTCATCTACAGCAACAAGAAAGAGAAAAATAGTAAGTACAGACCCTTGAGGGAGGCCGTTGCATATTATATATGTCAGATAAGACACCATTAAATTTAACTTTAATATATCTCTCTTCCATAAAATTAGAAATGAAGATTAATGTCTGTCCATCTATTCCTAATCTGAGTAGAATGTTGATAAATCTGTCTTTCCATAACATGTCGTAGGGCTTCTCGATGTCCAGATTTACTGCAGCTACATGTTGTTTTGAGATCAGTGCGTCACATATATCACTGTGAATGTTGACTAAGTGGTCAGTAGTTAAGCGATTTTGCCTGAATACACTTTGATAGGGTGATAGTAATTCTTTCTTCTCAAGATACCACATTAATCTTTTGCTGACTGCTTTCTCCATCAATTTACAAAGGGTAGATGTTAAGGATATGGGTCTGAAATTTTCTAGGTTTGTATGATCTTTCTCTGGCTTGGGGACAGGAATGACAATCAATTCTTTCCACTTATCAGGAAACATGCCTTGAGTCAAGAGTTCATTAAATAGATGTGTCACATATTCAGTGGCCATTGGAGGAAGTTTTTTTAAAAATTTGTTGTGGATGCCATCGGGTCCTTGGCTAGAATTTCTAGTACAATTTTTACTACATTTCATTAATGAATTTAAAATTGCAAGTACGTCTTTTGTAAAGACAGCTTTCTGAAAAAGGAAATGGATTAGTGGAGAAAATGTGGGAATGTTGAAAAATCTCCTTAACCGAAAGGTTGGTGGACATGAATGAAAACGAGTAAGGGAGACTATGCTCACTGATGCAAAAACGTCGCTCAACCGTGTGTAAAGAATGGTTGGTTGTTCAGGCGAGGCGATTGGAAAAAAATCTGATTAATAATTAATTCACAATGGCATTATTTCATGCTTCCCGCAGCGTCAACTGCTATGGTCATTAATCCCGGAAGTGTGGTGTATGACTTTCTCAGTGGCAGTGTTTGGTGTCAGTATCAGGTGGCAGTGTTCTCCCCGCACTGGATGGCGTGATCCCGCGCCACCTTCACGTTCGCTTGCAGAGTTTTCCCTACTCAGTTATCTCCCCCAGCGGGGACAAACCCTAACCTCCCGACTAGCCTCCGGACATCTGTGGTGGTATAGTGCATGATGAGTAGGGATGTGTAAGAAAAGGGTAAGGATAGGACAATGAAGTAGAAGGAAAGATTGCACGCTGTCCGTGGCTGTTTGTTAGGGATCTGCTTCGGCATTCGCCTGGTGTTGATCGGATAAACCACGGAAAACCACCAATCAGAGCATGCTCCTGAAAGAAATAAAACTGTATTTGAATCATACAGATATATTTTGAAAAACATATGTATTTGAAATATAAAATTACATTTAAAAATATTTTTCAAATATTTCAACTACATTAAGTTTCGCAATTTGAACTGGTTGCTAAATGTTCTTATGTTACTTACTCGTATGCCATGATACTAGAAACTATTATGAATTAAAATCATACGTGGTAAATGAGTATTTGCTTATAAAATGGGATAATATGAAACCCACTAAAAAAACCACATCTGTATTGCATTCGTGGGGATGCAATGCATACGTTTTTGAAGGTTCCAATTTTGCTTCTTGTTACAGCAATTATAAGTCAATTTCGATATTTTTAAGTTTATTTATTACTATAAGGACAGTATGAGTTACAAGGATGTTGGGACTGTATATAAGAAATGAAATATCGTTTAGTATCTATTTCCGAACATTAGACAAATATTGCTAGCCTCTCTGATGTTCATCTATACAAACTGCTTAGTTGTCATCGCCAGTCAGAATGAAATGCTCATGATATTAGACTCGCATTCAAATAGGCAACAAATTATTTCATTAATGAAAGCGGATACTTTTACAATTCAAATTAATTTATGAAATTTTTATTAATTACGAGTAATATTTTTGTAATTTTTTCAAATGTAAAAACGGGCACATTACGCATTTTTTAAATGATATTAAATCACCCTGCATATTTACTCATTTAATTTCAATAATTTATGCATGAAACGTGAACAACAATATTAACTGCTGATACACATAAAGCGGAGCTGATTACTGAAAAACACTTCAGAAAAAAAATGTAAAATTCTAATCCTCAAATAACGAATTTTAGAAATTAGTTTTACTGACAGCATACTGTTATGTTGAATAATGTACGAGATAATACAAACTAGTGGTGATAAAACAGCACGTACTTTCTCCCCGTATTTTCACGTAAAATTATGCGAAAAGAACTCAAATTTTCGAAAAACTGTACATGACCTATCTCAAAATTTGTCTTTGAGAAACATTTCATTAAGAGAAAAATCTATATCTTTAGTATTTTAGTTGTAAAAAGACTCGGGAAAAATTTCGAAATTTTGCAGTTTTCAAAAAATCAGGGTTTTCAATGAACATGAGATTTGCACCACTCTCTGAAATATCCTTCACACTATTCAACAACAAAATTAAATGAAAACCGATGGAGCATTTTTTTTTGAAAATTTGGAAAATGTCGCAGGGGCTTCTTGTAAAGGCCCCCAAGATAAAATATTGATTTACAATTCAAGGGGCCGCATCATCGGCCAGATCGGTTGTGGAATATCAATTTTGGAAAAAAACGGCTGAACGGTTTAGCCGTTAGCGTTGTTCACAGACGGACGGACAGACGGTCAAACGGTCAGACGGACAGACGAACAGACGGATTGACAGACGTTTTGTCACTTACTTATATGTTCTCATGGAGGACAAATACCATCATAGGCTATATAAGACGGAAATTTAGACGACTGTATGTAAAATTTATATGAAAAAAGGAACGCAATAAAAGGTCAACTTATTTTAATATGGCCTACCATCAACAGCTCACACTAAAGTGACTTAGGTCCGAGATATTTCCAGGCAAATCCTAAATCCCGGAAAACCCATAAGGACTATAATGCAATTATTTGCTCATGTATTACATAATTGACTTTGAAGTACACAGTTTAGGAGTTTACTTCCCTTATATGAATGTATCGACAGATTTAGAGAATATATTTCTCTCCCACACGTACCACATAGAGATTTTACTGTTATTTTGTCGAAAATAAATGAAATCAAAAAACAGAAAATCGGTAGCTCTAAAACATGCACGAGTGAATTCTTGGATCCTATTAAATTGATCATACTTCTTCAGTACTCAAGAAAAGTACAATTCAGAAGCATCCCTAACTGATACTAGACCGTAGAACTCCATTTGCTATTTTTACCTCATGAGTATTACCAAATGCTCGAGGGCAACATAATTCAGAACTTCTTTGTATCATGTCAATCTTAATAATTAACTTTGACATGTACCAATATATCTCGCAACGACAAGACCGCGACAATTTAATTCAAAATACAACGTCGCAAATGCAGTTATAGCATAGGCGTAGTCGACAAATATATCATAGAACGAACCGAGAAGTGTGAATGTATGCTATTACCATAGAAGCACTTCATCTGTGAAAAGGGGGTAATCGTCCAATCTACGAGAAATTAACATTCTGAAAGAGTAAGCAATCCACATACACCATGAGAGAAACCAGCAACAGTGATGCGTAATAGAAGCTCCAGACCACAAGAACAGCGTAGAGTGGTAGGTCTTTTAAATACCACTACGAAGTCAACACCTCAGACGAAAACATCATCTCAGTCTCCCCTTCAACACACACCAAAAACACTCGCAACGACTATATAGGAGTCACCAGAACTATCAACGCTTGACATTTACACATAGTCCACAGAACGAACATTGTGGAGATAACTAGTAAGAAGATCCTCTCATCTTCATTAGAGTTAACAGCACGCAAAATATGTATTATTTCTGCTGGATTGGAAAAGGTGGTAGGAAGTAAGTATTTTTGGGTGCGTCAACTACTTTGGTCATTTGTCACGTGAGCGGAGTGCATGTTGTAGCCGGAAGATGTTTCTCCCCCGCTGGATTGGTTGGTTGGTTTGTTAGTGATTCTGGGCGCGTCCCACTGGGTGGTGAGATCCGGCGCCGATTGGTTGGTTCGTTAGTGATTCCGGGCGCGTCAACAGCTTAGGTCATTAGTCCCGTAAGTGAAGTGCGTCTTTTACCTCGGAAGATGGCGGTGATCTTCCCCCGGTGGATGGCGAGACCCGGCGCCGACCTACCGTCGGCTAGCGGGGTTTCCCCCTAACCAGGACTCTCCCGCCAGCGGGGCACCGCCCCAGCCGGGACAAGCTCTAAGCTCCCGGCCGGTCTCCGGGAATATGTGGTAGTGTAGAGCCTGTTAGTGTAAGTGTGTGTGTGTGTGTATGTATGTGGAAGGGGAGAGGATAGGACAAGGAGGAGGAAGGACAGATCGGTCCGTGGCTCGTCTGTTAGGGTACTGCTCAGGCATTCGCCTGGTGTTGATCGGAGAAACTACCTCCCGATCAGAGGCGCTGCAGTGATATCAGTATGCACTGAGCTACCTCTGCCAGTCCCCCACTGAAACAAGAGATACGAGATCGACCTAAACGGTGGCATGCGGGGATTCCCCACCCAGGAAATTCTCGTAGCAGAGCACCGCTTCAGCAGTGAGAACTTCCAAACACCTGACTGGTTTCCCGTGCATGAAACAATGCAAAAGTGTCTGCATATGCGTGTGTGTGTTCGTGCGTGGGGAGAGAGAGGGACATGAATGAGACGTAGATCGCGGGGGTCTTTGGCCTGTTTGGTAGTGTTTTGCTGCGGCATCTCCTAGTATTGATGAAAAAATCATAGAAAATTATTGATCAGAACAGTCAGTCTCTAGAATTCTCCTCCAAATAGCGGATGAATTCAACCTAGCTTCCCAGCTAGTATCGAAAATCTTCGACCGTCGGGACTCGAACGCTAGAATCTTCCGTTCAGAGACAGTGCCGCGGCAATTACTCATATCACTGGGCAATCTCAGTCGGAGAAATTCTTTCTAATGAACTGAATAAAATTACATGAAATGTTGGAACTCATGCGCCTCGTCCCGATCATTCGCCATAATCACCGGGAAAAATGAATCAGGGCATCAACTGATGTCACTGCAGCGCCTCTGACCGGGAAGTCCTAGGTTCGAGTCCCGATAGTGGCAGGATATTCGACACTAGCTTGTCAGCTAGATCGAATTCAGTCACTGTGTGGAGGAGAATTCTAGCGGCCGGCTGCTCTGCTTGTTAGTTTTCCGTGGTTTCTCCGATCAACACCAGTCTAATGCCGGTGCAATACGCTAACAACCGGCCCAGCGACCGGGCGCGATCTTTCCTTCCTTTCCTTGTCCTATCCTAACTCCTTAGTTACACACACACTTACACTCACATATATTACATTAACACACATGCCGGAAGACCGGTCGGAAGCTTAGAGCTTGTCCTGGCAGGGGCGGTGACCTCGCTGGTGGTAGATATCTGGTTGGGGGAAAATACCCAAAAGCTGACCTGGGTTGGGGCTGGATGTCACCAGCCAGCCGGGAAATATCACAGTCCTCTCCCGAGGGGAAAATGCACAAGGCTTACGGGATTAATAACCACAGCACTAACAGCTGAAACCACTAATCAATGAAACCAAAATCAAAGCCCCAGTCAGCTTCCCTCCTCACACAAGCGCCCTTAGAGCACCCAGTGTGCACCGCCAGGCACATAGGGGTGGCAGATATCTGGTTCGGGAAAATGTCCATAAGCTGACCTACGTCGAGACCGTATCTTGCCGGCCAACCGGGAAATATCACATACATCTCCCGAGGGGGAAAACATGCACAAGGCTTACGGAATTAATAACCTCAGCACTAACAGCTGGAACCACGAAATTAATGAAACCCAAATCAAAGCCCCAGTCAGCTTCCTGCTCCACACAACCGCCCTTACAGCACCTAGGTGCACCGCAAGGCGCATCGAGGTGGCAGATATTTGGATCGGGAAAATGCCCATAAGCAGACCTACGTCGGGGCCGGATCTCGCCAGCCAGTCGGGAAATACAAGACACATCCCGAGGGGAAAACATGCACAAGGCTTTCGGGATTAATAACCTCAGCCCTAACAGCTGGAACGACTAATCAATGAAACCAAAATCAAAGACCCAATCAGCTTCCAGCCCCACACAAGCGCCCTTAGAGCACCCAGCGTGCACCGCCAGGCGCATCGGGCGCGCTCCAGCTGAGTCAGCCCGGAGACGCGCCTGGACGGCCGCGCTGCGCGGCGCGGCGCGGCGCGGCGGGGGGGGGGGGCTGTTGAGCGCGGCGGGGGCGGGGGCGCCGGCGCGCACCTTGACCTTGGCTGCTGCTGCCGCCACCGCCGCCACCAGCGCGCCCTCGCGCCCAGCCGGTCCGCCCGCCCGCCCGCCCGCCCGCTGCCGCACCGCCACACCGCCGCGCCGGAGATATAGCCTGGCAGTGGCGCGCGGCGGAACAGTCCCGCCATCGACACGGTCCGAGATGGCAACGCCAGCGCAGCAGGTAGGTCCACGCTGGCGCTCACGCACGCTTGGCACAAGTTGTGTTGGTGGGGGAAATATGTTGGTTTTTTGGAGGGGGGCGGGAGCGAGATTTGAGGAAACGAAGCGGTTGGTATCAAGACCGGCTTGCTCCAGTTGCGGTAGTTCTTGTCGCTGTCTCGTGCGATTTGATGCGAACGGAATGTATGGGGGAATAAGATGGCTTTATTCGGTATGTCATTGCGAGGTTATGAAGCACTCCTATGCCTAGCAAAAAGTCAAACGTGAATTTTGGTGGTAAATGAAAAGATATGGTTTTGATAGAACATCAAATAAGGATATCTTGTGTAATGATAAGGATGAGTCAAGGCATGTTTGAATCTAATATTAATACATGGCAATTATTGTTACACATAAAAGAAAATAAGAAATTTTGTAAAGAGATAAATAGATGACTTGTCAAATTTTATAAACTCCAAAGAAATTGTATCAAATTTTAATATTTCCTTATACAGTATTCATTTAGAGGTCTGTTTTGAAGAAAATTATGTTTTCGACAAAATTTTATTAAATAGAAATATTTTGCATGTTTAATTCCGTTTTGTATTTTTATCCAATTTCCGTGAGAGGAGGCAAGTGCTTCTGCTCTATGCTACGTTGTATTGTGGATGCTCATATTGAGGGCTTGTTAGCACTGGCACTGACGCTTTTCAAAAGTGCAGACTTCGTGATTATATTGGCATAATAAGATAATACATAATAATAAGATAATACAAAGTGAATTATACACGAGTGTTTATGTTAAATTGGCGAGACTTAACTTAAGCAATACGCGGGAAATTGAGAATGTCTTCGCCTTACAAGGCTAGAGTTCTCTCGTCATTCCAAAAGACAGAGATTCTGGACACAGAGCAGGTCTCTTGTTACTAAAGAGAAGCTAAAGGTTTTCTCTTGCTAAAATAATGAAAATCCGCTTCTAGAATGTATTCAACTTTTCACACATTCTGTTTGATACGATAATAGTGATGTAGAAGCCTTAGCAACAGATTAAGATTTGTCAGGTGTAATCTGTGAAAGTTTATAAATATCTAAGTTGATCGAAATGCTGTTAATTGTATATAGGTTTTGTAAAAGTAAAATATTTTGTTTCATGTATTTAAAAGGAAAAATCATTATTTATTATTTAAAATTGTGCACATAAGTAACAGAGAACTACCAACGTAAATAGTCCGTGATAATCCATTTATCTGTTTGATAATATATTTTATGCAAAAACCGCAATATACAAACTCACTTCGTGAAGTGAAGGTTCAGCTTTCAATGGTATTTTTTTAAAATGTTTTGTGAAAATCTGGTTCTGGATGTTTACAACTTGAAAAATAAGAAAACCGTTGACGTAAGAGTGGTAGTTAATTATGGGCTTCTGTGCACAATGCCAATGAAATTCTATTACTAATCACTGCAGGGAGTAAATAGCTACGACGCATCTCAAAGTGAGCATATCACGCCCCTCTTTGCTCGGGATATGCGGTGAATATGAAAACTAATTTTCAAATGGTCATTCAAATTTATTCTTGCTAAGGACGCCACTATTCCAGTTTTCGTCAATTTTTACTATTTGTGTTTAAATACTGTGTTTAAACACAACTCCTGCGAACAGCAAAATCTTGTATACGCAGAACAGTAATTTATTACGTTTGTGAGTCGCGCAATGGAAAAGTGTTTCTGCTCACTGTTGGTATGGCTGTCGGCAACCCGCTTAGCTGAGACATTCTCTGAGCGTGTTAGCGAGTTATATTAATCATTCTATTATGATTAATATATTTCAAATTCAATCCGTGCTTACTAATGTCTAATCTCGTTTCTAGCATGTGGTCTTTTCTCAATCTCACATGGAGGTTTTAATTCGAAAAAGAAAGATTAAGAGATAAATGTGCTTCTAAAATACAATTAAATTACTGAAAATTTGAAATATTTATAAATAATGTGAATTCTTATACATTTGATGAGAATAAAAGCATTATAAAATGACAGTCTCGTTAGTTCAAGAATTCTTCTCATAGGGCATTAAAGTCTCCAGGTTTGTTTCAGTAGGTAGTGGCAAGATGGTAACCCCTCTTTTTCTTAGTGGATAGATTTTCAATTATTATTATTATTATTATTATTATTATTATTATTATTATTATTATTATTATTATTATTATTATTTCGTTTAGTTAACTAAATTTTCTCATTAATTCCATGAAAAAATGTCGACACCTGCAATTAAAACTCAACAACTACCAATCAGAATTCAGAAAAACGAACCAAATTGTTTACTTAATTCACTACAATATAGACATGATCAAACTATTTCCAGTCGGCTATGAATAAAATGTCCATCACATATTATGTACCTCCGTAAACTACATATAAACAAAGAATGAATAAAACGAAATTGGCGAAGCAATCGTTGGTTTAAATCTTGCTGACTAATAAAAAATAAAATATTATATATGAATAAATTAAGTTTTTACATGTAAAATATTTGGTCTTACCATGTTACAAATGTAAAAAATGTAAACGTCAGTTGTGTTTACCCGCAAACACAATGCAAGGCCTACTTAAATAGACATTTTTCAGAAGCAATACGTCATCAAATGTATGTCTCAAATGGTAAAGATGTGTCTCAAGTTTTAAAAATTTTAATTATTAATGAATGGAAACGAAAAGAATATTGAACGTAATATGTTGTTAAAGATGTATAATTGCCCTCGTGGTAAATAAGAAAACTCGCTTCTATCGTGCTCATGTTCTTAAACATACTACACGTGCAATAATACAACTCTTTATCCACTCGTTTCGTTAATTGTTATAATATAATATATACTATTTAATTAATAATTAACTCTATATTATTAATATATAAATAGAAACGTATTTATCATATCGTCACGGCTTATACAATTCTAGCAAAGATCGAATACTTGAAAAGACACGATTGAGTGCAGTAACCTTCACTGGTAGATCTGTAATGCCCTCGAAGTTCCTAACACATGCTCCTAGAAGTGCAAACACTCACCGAAACCGGTGACGTCTGTTAAGCTGTGTACAATATTGTACGGCCAAGCAATTCAAACTGATTGCACGATAGTTGCGAAAAATACGGATATTCTTATCCGGGATTTGAAGAAAAACACATGTCGACTATATGTTGCTGTGTCGAGCGATCAAAACGTCGTAACCAAGGAGGCAGAGAACCGTCTTAAATACAAGAGTTCGGAAATCGAGATCAACCGAACGTGGGGCGCAAAAGTATAGGTCGTCCCGATAGTTATCGTAGGTCGGAGATTTGTTCCGCAAAATTTGTGGAAGAACTTGGTTAAACTCCCAGATCTTTCAAAAGGCTGAGAAATATAAGACATTGCTTTATTTGGAACGGCCCACACTTTGCGGAAAGTACTGTAGAGGCACCGACATTCCGTGGATCCGCTTCATAGGGGGCTGGTGGGAACCCGGAGTAGATTTTGTATTCAACTAACTCAAAAGATCTTTAGTCGTGAATTAGAGAAATAATAATAATAATAATAATAATAATAATAATAATAATAATAATAATAATAATAATAATAATAATAATAATAATAATAATAACCGAGATCTTTTGCAAATATCCATCCTCTAATGATTAACCCATAAAAAAATCAATTTTAAACACAACAAACTGATAAAAAAAACTGTTTTTTTAATCCTTTAATCAGCACAAGTGATTTAAAGAAACAAAACTCCATAAGCCAGTTTATGTATGTGAGAAATGCTGTGTCTTCGATGCTGATAGCACCTGTTAAAAATATTCAGAATTGGAAGCAACGAGGTAATATGGACAGTTGAGGGTAGACAGAAGATATTTAGCGGGGTCGTTTCTTAATAAGTTATAGTTTTTAGACAGCCACGAGTAAAAGCGGGAATGTTCAATTTTTAGCACTAGTTCACGAAGGAGAAAAAAATATATTCCTCCGACAAAATAATTATTACTGACATTAATGTAACATAGTACATAATTAGATGATTGGATAGTACTTGAGTTAAAATATATTGAGTAAGTAAGGTTGTATAAAAATAGTACATGACATGTCATAAAGTGATTTTGTTTCACTCACAGAATTGCACTATCTACACCATCAGCCTCGTATAATAAAATAAAATGTTATTTTTATCGTTCATATCTTAAATTACTACTATATTGTACACGTGGGAAAATTCAATTTTTAAAATAATATTTTGAAACGAAATTGCTAATTAAACGTTAGAGCATTCAATAGCATAAAAGAAAAAAACTCAAGTGTATGAAAATAACCTCTTATTTATGGAACACATATAACAAAAACATAAAACTACAAATTTCTGTAGCCTTTGTAAGAAATCAAGAAGTTTCAAACTTTACTAAAAAAGTCATCCGTTTTTGCAAGGTTTGAAAGAGTCTCAACCTTTTTTGGCTCAGAAGTGATAAAAGTTGTACTGGTCTATTGGATCAGAATCATCGCTTGTCAGTGCATCGCAGAATAGAGATCGTATTCCAGTTTTAAAACATCATTGCCTCATGGCAGTAAATCTGAATTTAATTTAATCATTACTGAATTACATCCAGCAATGAAGATAATTCATTTCAACCATAAATTTTCAAGAGTAAAACGTTTTTCATGAAATGAGACTGAACACTTGCAGCAAAAAGCTGTTGGTCTATATTTAAGCGATGCATAAATCAACGGTAGAGAATGAAGATTAGGCTGCATGTTTTATAAATGCTGAGTCGGTTACGTGCATCATCAGGTTGTTTTACATAACGCTTCTGAAATGATCGAATAGAATCATCCGAGTTATTATGAAGAAACCTAATCGTTCCGCACACCCTTCATTCATCCAATTGAATATATGTTCATTAATGAACGCTTTAAAACAAATATTTTTATTTTACACGTAATATACTGTATAATTTATATAATATATAATTTTGGAGCATATATATTAAATGAACATTTGAAAATGTAATTTTTTTTTTAGTGAAGAGGGTAGTGGCGTCATTGTCAATGGCGGATTCAGAGAAGACATAGTGGAATTTTCCTAACAATTCCAATATTTTACTCGAAATCCACACATTCAAAATTATTACTACATCTTGGTCGCTCAGCAATCCAAAGCAGCATACCAACTACGTCGTATTGGACGTTATTTCAAGGGAAACAAAACTCGGCCTAAGAAAGATTGTTTGTAGCCTAGAGATGGGGTAAAACTTAAGCCCCAAATCGTCGCTAAGAAAAGAATGTTTAATAAACTTTTTGGCAAGATTTTTGAATAGAAACATTTTCTTTTATACATAAATAAAATGTTTGTCAATGTAATCAAGTGGTAAAATACATTCAAAATTTAAGATTTTAAAGATTACTTGTCTTGAACGAAACTAAGGGAAGACCCCAACATTTCCTGCGTCTCCCCGTGTCCACGGCCGCCCTGGGACGGTGCGTCCACAGCCGCGTCGGCGCGTGCGGCTTGTGCAGCTGAGCTGGGAGTGTAAACAGCAGAACCTGCTGGAGGCGGTGCGGTGACGCCAGTGCGTAGCGGCCCGCGGTGGCCTGGGCGGCGCGGCCAAGCGCTTTCGAGGGCCTGCAGGGTCGCCGACCGCCGGTTTCGCCGCGGTCTCTTCTCCGCCCAAGCAGTGGGCCAAAGCGAGGTCGAAACTCAGCTCAGCGGGATATTTTTTCAAAACTTTATTTACTTATTTAAGGTCGCGTTTCAACTACTTAGGTCATATAGTGACCACTTTAACCCTACGAATCTGTTTCCCAAATACTTACGAGAACTCTGGGGCCTTGTTTTATTCCAAACGTTTTACAAAATAATTTACAAGTATTTGATGCAAAAAATTATATTTAGAATTATTAATTGAGAAAATAATGCTATTTATTGATTTATTTACTATATTGTACTAAATAACAAAGAACGTTATTTCCAGAAAACAAATCATAGCGTATCCTCATTCCCATACATAGGGGCCTGCATTAACTGCTAAACAATGTTTGAAACAGAGCTACGAAATCAAAATAGATAAATACACCAAATTATCACTCAAAAACTGCAACATAATATAACAAAACAGAAAAGGACACGTTTTTAGAATTTTTTTTCTACTTTAGATGTCAAATGTGTCATTTTTGACTCCAAGTGCATAAAATAAAATTATTTTCAGCAAAGAAACGAACTTACAAAACTGAAAAGATTACAATATATGTAAAATTGGACGTAAATAGCATTTCTAAAGCATCAATTGATGTCACTGCAGCACCTCTGACCGGGAGGTCCTAGGTTCGAGTCCTGACGGAGGCAGGATTTTCTACATTAGCTTTTCAGCTAGGTCGAATTCAGTCGCTGTCTGGAGGAGAATTCTAGCGGCTGGCTGCTCTGATCGGTAGTTTTCCGTGGTTTCTCCGATCAACTCCAGATGAATGCCGGAGCAGTACCCTAACAAAACGGGTGACGAACCGCGCGCGATCTGTCCTTCCTCATCCTTGTCCTATACTCTCCCCTTATACACACATTTACACTAACATGCCGTACACTACCACATATTCCGGGAAACCGGTCGGGAGCCTAGAGCTTGTCCCGGCTGGGGCGGTGCCCCGCTGGTGGGAGAGTCCTGGTTAGGGGGAAACCCCACTAGCCGCCGGTAGGTCGGCGCCGGATCTCGCCATCCAGCGGAGGAAGATCACCGCCATCTCCCGAGAAAGAAAATGTACTACACTAACGGGACTAATGACTAAGCATTTGACGCGCCCGTAATCACGAAAAAATCAATCAATCAAAAGCATATCTAAAAGGAGACGTTCATGTGAAATTTCCAGAATGTTGGGAAATACTATTTGTCCCTGGGGTAAAAAAGACTCCAAACAGAGTCTAAGGGTTAAATAACATTGAGAGTATCGGTAACGGAATACGGACACACACAAACATTCATGCCCCGGGCGGGATTCGATCTCGCGACCCTTCAGGAGCCCTTCAGCATTAGCGAACTCGGATATGCAGGCCGGCTCCACTGGACATTGTTAGACAGTTTCTCGTGAGTTTGAGAAGTTGGATTGGAAATTTTAAAGAATTTTAGTCTCTGAATCGAAGAGTGACATCGAAATTGTTGAAACTAGAAACATTCTTGGAAGATTTCATATCAAACTCACAATGCCAGTCGAAAATATTCCGACTTCCTTGTCTATTCTTTTTTGTCTTTTGCCCGATGAACGAAATGCGCTTCTATACAGCTGTTGATAAATAAATGATTAATAATGAAGAAGCAGTGGTGGAATGAGAAACGGAGGAACGGAAGTGTCTCGAGAAATAGTCCAGACCCTCTTTAACTACTACAAATTCCTCATGGACCGACTTTCATGTGAACCCCAGACCTCGCAGCGGAAACTGACCGGTCTAACAGCAACTCCACGGGTCGCCCCAGGGAATGTTTTTTTACTGTCGTTTTTAACAAAATAGAACACGTGTCAGTGAGTTTAAGAGCAATCCATAGAACACGAATATATTTGGTGTGATATCTTTTTTTAAAGATGTCATAAAACTTGCAATGTAGTAATTTTCCAATCTTCAAAGAAACATCATTAAAAATGTCGCTTCGTTTTTTAAGGTTATTTTTGTTCATAGAACAAAATCAAAATTAAGTATTCAATTTTTATTAATATATATTTTTCTATCTCATGCATGTAACTGAGGAAGGTTATAACTTTTTTGATCATTCGCTGAAATGTGCTGGTTTGTTAATTAAAGATTTAGTATAATACTAAGTCAAAATCGATGAAAGGGCAAAGAATAATCATTAATTTTCACAACGCAATTTGACACAGCACAACAAGAAAAAACGTGAAGAGCCGCGTACGTTATAGTCTGGGTTTACATTAGATACACGATCAAGAAAGAAATTTGGCTATATTTCAACAATTTTTATAAATAATTTGACTTTGAGCGTGACTCATAATTAAACCAGAAAATGCAGGAAATTGTATTACTTAGAGATTTGATTTATTAACTCCAACGTTTGAATTCTGATGAAAATTAGTGTTTTATAACAAATGAAAGGGGCTTATAGAGAATGTTCTTTGCTTTTAGTAACTTTGCACAATTATTATAAACTATTGTGTAACATGTACAATGAGAATTAATTTCTTTTGGTCTCTTCATATACTATGCAATGATTTGTTTCTTGAATTAATGTCTGAACATTAAATATCAGAACATTTAAAGTCAGAAAAAAACATCATATTACACAACATGTATTACTATATTTTCACTCTGTTTTCTGAACTGATTTTTTCATTGTAGAGAGAAAGTTATGTAATGCAAAAATTGAATGCCGAAAATTGGACGGAAGGAATTTACTTAATACCGAAAAAGTGCTTATTTCTAGTTTGAATTGCTGCCCGTCTTGTGTACAACACTAGTGAGAAAACTTTCTAACAAAACCGTCTACCGAATTTTCCCCAGAATGGATATTTTCATATTGATCTCGTAGAAATTTATGCCCCACGAATTTGAGATGAATCTTGTAATATCGGGAGTTCTGTACATTCCAACATCCCTAGAACATTTGTAAAATTTTCTAAAAATAGCTCAACATTTTTTTCGTTAATGTTTTTTATTTGACTAGACAAAGTGGGATTAGCTCACTTTCAATGTGTCCCACACGTTACTAAACTAGAGATTTCCTTCTTAATACAAGCTATACCTCGATTATATTATTTCACACACACACACACACACACACACACACACACACACACACACACACACACACACATATATATATATATATATATATATATATATATATATAATCACTGCGCTTTATTTTATGTTCATGTACATACTCGTGTGTTTAAACACAATATCTGTTTTCACATAATTTTGAATTAAATCAAGACAAATTTCAAGAATATCTAAAATGCATTTTTCAAAGAAACTACATGTGTCCATATGTTTATATAACTGCTTGCACAAATGCACTCACTCTTTAGAACATCTCCCATGTTAGAACATCTCGCATTATAGGTGTTTTTTTTTAAATTGATTACACAAATGGTTCAAATAATCTCTTATGAAGATTCTTGAAATTTTAAAAGATTTTAAAGATAATGTTTATTTTATACCTTTTGTATAAGTGACAAGATACAAGATTCATTTAATGACAAGATTCATTTAATGTAGCTTATGGATTAATGTCGTGTTTTGCCCGAAGGAAGGATGTCGGTATTATCCGCACACGTTTTCTTCCCTCGCTTCGCCAATTGCACCAGAAGTGGGGATTTTGGTTATTTTTACAAAAGGAATTTTATACCAAACTTTTAGTTCGTTTTTCGATGCAAAATAGTTTCTATTACCCGGTAGCAAACATTTCTGATTATCAGTTTTTGTCTAGAACGCTTTTTGGTATCATTTATTGTTAATTCAACTAATGTTGGTAAAGGAAAGGGGGAAGTATTCCGGGCTCAAAAAATCGTGCGCTTATAATATAAGTTCCATGCACCATGTATAATATTACGTAACCGTTTCAAATAATGCGAGAAGAGATGTTCTGCTGTAGCACCACAAGTTGAAATACATATGTGTAATACCTTTGTAACGTTTCACGAGTCACTATTCCAGTCAATAGACATTAAACGCTTCCGTTTACCGTTTACCATTTAAACATTTTAAAACTACTTAATTTTAATTACTTAAATACACCCCCTTGAATTCTTCAGAAGTTATTTTACATTTTCTGGATACACTTGAAACCCTCCATAAAACGTTATCTTGAGGATGTTTATTTTCAATAAATTTTGTTACAAAAATTAAAGATTCATTTGATTGATTATCTGTCAAATCTTGTTATTTTACAAACATATATATTCGTATTACGTTTCCGATATTGTATTATCTTTACGATTGTATTACCTTACCGATTCTCAACTTGAATGTCTTTGAAAATTTTGGAATTCTTAGAAAACCTTAGCTCTCGTTGGAGTTCATTTATCTCTGGCAAGTTCTCTTGCATTGTCAACCTATACATATCTCGCCAAAGCCTTCTTTCTATCTATCAACTTTTTAAATTGAGGCTTATAATACTTCTGTTACGAAAAGACTGGAAACACAGTGTTTTTGCGTTGCCCAAACCAATTTACTTAAAACAAATTCAACTACAATAACATAAATATTTACAAAAATGTTACATTTAATTCTTCTGTAACGTTACACTCTCTTTTCGGAGCAATGTGTGCCACTGTTCATGGCCGCCTGCGAACTCATCCCCGTTGCCGACTGGCCAGGCTGTCGGGCGAGACGGGCACTCGATTGGATACCGGTTGCGAATGCCGTTTTTATGGGCTATTCGGCAGTCTCCAACACGTCTGAGACTGCCTGAGAATGGGTGTCAGAACGAAAGCTCATCGCCGCGGCACATGAAACGCAAGATCTTGAATTGCCCACAAACGGTTGGTTAATGGTGACTAGAAGTGCATATTGATGGCTCGAGGCAGGGAAAATTTGGGGCAACGTGGTTGTGAAATCGCAAAGAGCTACGCAGAATAAGACGCACAAAATCGTATCGATTTAAGATCAATTTCATAAAAAATAAACGTCGTTGGACTTTTTAAGTTTTCAAAGCGGCGATTTCACTTTTTCAAACAAAACTAAAGCAAGCATATGCCAGAAAGAAACATTGGTTTGATTGATTGATTTTTTCGTGTTTCCGGGTGCGTCAACTGCTTAGGTCATTCGTTCTGTTAGTGTAGTGCATGTTTTTTTCTCGGGAGATGGCGGTGATCTTGAAACATTGGTTATCGTTATCAGATTTATCCTTTATCCTTTACAATTAATTTCTGAAAACTAAAAAGAAGTGTTACAATGTTTGAAAGAAGTAAAACTTAAAAAAAATTACATTTATGTTCCGATTGTAACTTCATCCATATATTTTCCCTGCCACGTTAAAATAATTATGTGCTGTTCAACTCTGAAAGCAATCACTGAGGTTTGTTTTCCTTCTGTGCTCCCAAGGCCGTATGCATAATAAAGAGGTTACAACTCTAATTAACCGCGCTTCTTGTGGAACACGATTTATCTCTCAGCATATATTCAATGTAAAACTGAGCAAATTACTTTCAACCTGATATGTGTTGCATCTCTAAAGTAGACTGCTCACGCTTCGTTTAATAAGTTATGTCGACCACCGGATGAAATAGTTTTGAGGAAAGAGTCTCGCAAAAGTAAAAATGGAAAGACCTAAGCAATGGTATGCATGAGATACTTCGATAACTGAAGGAGAGAATCAATAGGAATATTATCAAGATTATACCCAACATTCTGACAGAAAATATCACTCAATCATAAAGAGCAAATTAAAAAAAATACTTGGTTACTTCAAAATAAAATACGTATTTCTCTGGAAGTAATACTTCATTCGATGAACTGTCATTTAGTACGCAGGCAATCATGAGAATATTCAAGGATTCATATTGCATACATTTTCGTAATATTTAAATATTTCAGAATGAATATTCAACTTATGCCTAAATATTTTAAACGTGATTTTGAGATTATTCTCTTTTTTAATACCTTTAAAATATTAACGAAACACCTTAATTATTTCCCAAATAAATAATAATCCACTTAATATTCCTATTTCTTTACCAAACCCGATATGAACGTACAGGATGGGCAAAGCATTCTTTATATAGATGTACAAAATTAAGATTTAGAAGCCCTTGCTTACATAAATTTATTAAAGTTATAATTCATGAACAAACGAATAGAATTTGTGTAATTCACAGTCATTCCAAAGTCATTGAAATCTATGAATTATGATACAATAAGTGGGTGATAGCGATAATACTTTTGATGTGAATGATAATTGAGGATCGGTGAAATAGAGAGAGAGGGGAAGGAGAGAAACTCTAAAAGAAATTGAGAGAACTCAATTGATACACCACAAATTCCACATAGACTTATCGGGGGTCAAACCTGCGCACCCGACGTCAAAGACGAATGTGCTAGCCATTATGCCATGCGACCCCTTGAAGCATTTTGAATGCAGGAGCCGTTTAAGTTATTCGCTTGGGGGAAATCTGGTACCGTTATTTTGTTCAGTCGCCTGGAGAAGAGCCAGCGGTCGGAGAGAACAAAAAAGCATCCAGCCACACATGTTGACTCTTCCATCCGCCGAGCAAATAACATGATTTAAGAGGACTGCGATTTCGCAGACCGGTTTTACAACCCTCAGGCATTCGGATTACACATGGTATACAAGGCGTCTACAAGTAATCTTATTACATACCAGGAAAGATGTTTATAATATTATCTATCTGCAAAAACGAAGAGGAAGAAATCTTGTATCTGTTTACATATGGTTACTTCGTGCTTACATAAATTTATTAAAGTTATAATTCATGAACAAACGAATAGAATTTGTGTAATTCACAGTATATTTTTGAATATGACTATTCTTCAATATTTTGTCGTAATTTTTTCGGTTCCTTGTTTTATTTAAACAGTTACTTGCAATCTGCAGCAAAAATCCATCAATACGCAAATATTAACGCAAAGATAACTTTCAAATTTCCTGATAATTTTATAATGGGAGGTCCTTTCGCAATAATGATAATATTTATGCATTGATAATATTTTCTGTTGAATCTAACGAATGAATACAATAATGTATTTCTAGTTAGCTATGAAGTTATGAAAGTGGTCACGAGTTAAATGCATTCGTTCCGTAGTAGGATGCATAGTACCGAGTGTAAAAGAATTTAGTAATGATAATGACAAAATAATAATACATAATATATTGTACAACAGAAAAGGAAATACACCGGTTTCGTATAATTTCACGATGCCATCGACACAAAAACTCATAAATACCTTTCTGTAAGATGCGGAAATTACCACACACTCACACGCACACACACAAAACCATACATCGGTCTGGATCAAATACCGTTTAGAGGGAAAATAGGAATATGGTAGGTAGTGGTATAAATGAAGCAACAAGCGCAAATGCATCCCATCACACACGTTACGTTGCAATAGATCATTCACATCCGAAATCTTGAACCAATTCCTCTATAATAATAATAATAATAATAATAATAATAATAATAATAATAATAATAATAATAATAATAATAATAATAATAATAATAATATCATAATATATATAGTATCTAAAAATATAGAAAAAGTAATAAAACATTGAACTTTTTAGATCTCCGCACCTGCGAATTCTATACTTCCTGAACGGTATAACTCAGAAAACTGGCGTTCTAGACTTAAAATCTGATTTTAGCGGAATCAATGAGTTATACCTTTTCTCTCTCGTGCTCAACAAAAAGACACCATCTACCTTCTTGGCCCTTCTTCCATTTATAAAGGATAATCTCTTCTAAGTACATCCTCCTTCCACAACCTTAACACAGGAGATCAAAACCAGCCGAATCTTGAAATCAATGTAAACATTTCTTTTGTTACTTCACACACATGGAATATAATCGCGAATGTGTAACAGTACCAGTTTGTTAGTACATCGATTCAATACACCTACACTTCGATTGATTGTTAGTGATTCCGGGCGCGTCAACTACTATGGTCATTAGCTCCGTAAGTGTGGTGCGTGTTTTGCTCGGGAGGTGGCGGTGGTCTTTCCCTGCTGGTGGCCAGATCTGGCGCCGACTTACCCTCGGCAAACGGGGTTTCCCCCAACGAGGTATCTCCCACCGCCCTAGCCGGGACAACTTCTAAGTCCCCAACCGGTCTTCCGGAATATGTGGTAGTGTAGTGCATGTTAGTGTAAGTGTGTGTGTGTGTGTGTGTGTGTGTGTGTGTGTGTGTGTAAAGGGAGAGGATATGACCAGGAAGAGGAAGGAAAGATCGCGCGCGGTCCGTGGCCCGCTTGTTAGGGTACTGCTCCGGCATTCGCCTGGTGTTCGGAGAAACCGCGGAAAACTACTGATCAGAGCAACCGGCCGCTAGAATTCTCCTCCAGACAGCGACTGAATTCGACCTAGCTAGTGTCGAAAATCTTGCCGCCGTCGGGATTTTTGTTACCCTAGGACCGAGGCACTGCGGTGACATCAGTTGATGCACCGAGCTGTTTCTTGCTGCTGTGTGTGCTACGTGGTTGTGTGGTGTGTGCCCGCAGGCCCTGTGCGCGCAGTGCCCGTCGCCCGCGCCCCTGGCGGGCCCGTCGCTCGAGTCCACGTGCGGCGGCGGCGCCTTCCTCGTCTTCATGAGCCTCCTGGACGGCTTCCTGCGCGCGCAGTGCGACCTGGCGGACCCCTGCGGCCGCGTGCAGCCCAGGTCAGTGACCCCGCCCTGCCTCGGGACGCGCTCGGAATCCACCTCAACCTGTCTAATCCGGAGCTTTGGCCAGCGATGGTGTATCGGTTAGCGTATCGGACTGCTATACCCAAGTTTGCGGGTTCAAATCCGATCGAAGCCGTGGATCTTGAAGGGCGAAAAAATCCTTCGTACGCCTTCCTTCCGAGGGGAAGCAAAGCCGGCTGTCCCATGTTAGTACATTTACTGCATGTAAAAGATCCTCAAACCTAAATGATGCCTCTGAGCTAAATTCAAATCGCCTGTTTCGTCGCCCAAGTAATACCTTCTTTCTACCCTAGTAGGTGAAAGGAGCGTAACGAAATTTGCGTGGTCAGACGGAAGAGCAAGCCTTATGGCCTGAGTCTCGCCACGTAAAAAAAGGCCAATTCAATTCAATTCATATACCAAACCTTAAACCTCTTCCTCTGGAAAAAAAATGAGAGATTTAGGAACTAAGTTGAAATGTAGTGTTATATGGCTTTAATAAGCATAATACATTCCATAAGCTAATATTTTCTTAAACCTTTATTTTTCCCAGTAAGAACATAATAAATACCGATCCGGTGGCCGAGATTGCTGAGGCAGTAGTGTCGTAGTGATCTCGGACTGAAGGGTCGCGGCTTCGAGTCCCGCCTCGGGCATGGTTGCATTTGTGTTCGTCCTTTCACCCCTTATCATCACCATATCGTTTCATCCTCACAGTTACCATAACGTTAACTCCAATAGTGGTCTCAAATGACCTAGATGTTGATGCGACCTTAAGTAACAAAACCAAAAACATAATAAATGTTGTATGACTTAATTAAATTACAATAAAACTTATTCTGGATATTCCGACGTAACAGATGTGCATCCTACAGTATATTGTCTAAATATACAGCTTTTGATATTTATTGCACATGAACGTTTTCAAGTTTTATAAATTTCATGTGTATGCCGGTATATGCGAGAAGGAAAGAAAATATCTCCGCAGGGGTGATATTCGATTGGTTGCGTTATTTGTTTGATCAAGGCACTTCCAAAATGTAACAGACTAAGAACTTTCCATTACGCATGGGCACTTTACATCTCATTGTGGATTTAATCTCAATGAAAATTTCCTCTTTTCCAACGATCAACGATTGCTGACTCATACTTCCCTTATTCAGCAAAAATATCTCGTACATAACAAGCAACAAATACTATTCTTTGCGCAATTGGCAGCTTTCATTTTCCTTGATCATCCTTCACATAGTAGGGATTTCCACCCTATGAACGCCTTTTTTCATTGGAAGGAACTGATGTCACGCTGTTTAATTTTTTTAATGTTCAACACTCTCATCTTTTCCTCATATAGCATTCCATGATGACAGGCAAAATTCAAATTATTTTAACATTGAAATATTAAGTGTTTGAGAAAAAATAGAAGAAACAATGCAGGAAGATTTATAAAAACTGTAATACGGTAATGTAGTATATTAACTAGATTGAACTGTGAACTGTTATATTAGTGTTTACATTGTTCTTGTAAAATTACGTTTTTGTTAATTAAAGGAAATTTCCCAAATGAAAAAAAGAAGATTATTTTTTTAAGAAAGTGAACTTAAGTGTCCGTTGCAAAGATAAATGTACCGATGGATATGAATGATAAATTATGAAACAATACCAGAAAAGGAGAATCTGTTCAAAGAGTGATGATTAGAATATAAATTTGTTTTAAGCTCAGCGTTGAGAGCGATAAGTTAAAAACAGCAGATCGTGAAATATGAATGTGCGAAAAACGCACAAGAAATTCTTGACAAAACAACTTGTGAACAAATTAGTTGAGAACAAAAATGTATCACACCTTTCGTTTTGTTTTACAACGTTGATATTGACACGACAATAAAACCGGAAAGTAACGGTCACCGTGTTTCGTGAACACCAACACGCTAGGTCAACATCTGTAAGCAAGATTTCGGCACGCCAACCAGGTGCCACAAGTAGAAACTCAAAATTTCGTGGGACTACAGCCGCTATATTACAGGAAGGTTAGACGCACGCTCCAGTTCTCCGTGCTGAGCAGGTAGAGTTCATAGACGAGGGAAAATAAGTATAAACAATCGGCCTTTCATATTCCATCTTGTAAAAGTGGAATAAACTGATTTGATTTAAATCAGTAAACACTCAGTAACATATGAAAGTGGTACCGTTCTCTTTTATATAAGTTGAGCGGTAAATAATGAAGCAAAAATCTGATTTGCTCTAAATCAATTAGATTCTTTACAGCGTGCGAAAGTGTGGTTAGTTAACTTACGTGAACTTTTCATGCAAGACATGATTTAAGTGTTTTTTTTTCTTTCAGACTCATTTTCTTAGAAAAATATAATAGTTCTTAAAATAACAACATAGTTTTATCAATGCAGTTTCTTTGCTAAGGTAATAAAAGCGTCCTGTGATCAATGTTTCTAAATGTATCAATTTGTGTTTACCAAAATGTCACATTTGTTTTCACTTTCTCGCTACAAAGTAGAGAGAAAGATATGTAATGTAATGTGGAAAAGCAGCAACAGTCCGGCCGATGATCTCCAAAATTGATATTCGACAATCGATCTAACTGATAATTGTGAACTTTTGAATTTAAAACCGATATTTTAATTTTGGGGATACTTTGCATATTACACAAAACCGAAAGCTTCTCCTTCATCAAAAACGAATGTAATATTTGGTGCCGTTCCCTAACGTTCTTAGCATTTCCATTAATTTGTTTTGAATAATAATTTTGAGCTTTAGTGTTTGGATGGTTTCTTTGGATTCGGGTTTTCCCCCGATTCGTAAACGTCGTTTGTTTTATAAAACTTTTAAAAATTCATCTTTCGGGATTTCCCACGTCGTAAGGCGTGCAGACGTGACAAGTTCTTGTTACTTTCAACCGTTTACTCATCAAAAGACGCAATCGCAATAATTTACTCCTACAAAATCGACATTTAATGGCAGTCGAGTATATTCTTAAATTACGAACATGAGCGTCATGTTTTAGTGACCTCGGCCACTACTTCAGCTCGTGACTCTACGCACACCTGCGGCGCACGTGGCTGAGCAATGTGTTAAGTCATTCTGGAGGCTCCGGGATACCTTCTTCCTTTTTCCATGACTCAGCAGTTTTCAGAAGAATGAATGAAACAAAAGTCTTGTTTTAATTGCATTAAAATAAATCAACGCAATTCTCGCATTCTTTGTTTTACAGAAAAGATTCTTCAGCTTCATTTAACTTCTGTCAATGCAGTTACTCATTTTTGCTCTAAATCATCGTCTTTTTCAATTCAATATATTCCCGAAATATGAGTAAATTATAACATAATATGCACAGAGAACGGTAGAAAAATATAACATTAAATGTTTTTTGTTTTGTTTGATTGAGTTTAGAAGAATAAAGAAGTTTCATAATGGTTAATGTTTTGTTAAAATATCTTTTTACAAAGAGTGTGTGCTCTTTTTTAACTGCACTCGTAAGCGTTACTTTCGGTGGCGGAAGAAACTAATCTGATTTAAACAACATTGAAAAAAAGTGTGTTACTAACAAATGTTATCCAATAAGATCAAATACTACATTCAATGATCTAAATGTTGATATAACTGACGCAAGGTATTCTTACACAAAACGGGACTGAAAAATTGCCAAAAGAAGCCAGCATGCCTAGTTTGCTAACCACTTGATTTTGGCAATAAGATACTTGTTACTTTGCTAAAATACAGAGGGTCCTCCGTAGTACGTTTTACTCGTTTTGATGAAAAATATATTTCATTTAATATTTCGAACTAAACGGTTGTATCGGTAGTAAAAGGAGAATAGGTGTCTAACATTCTAATTATTTTCTCTGAACAATGTGTGACAACAGCTGCCATTTCAAACGCTGTTTTGGGAACAATAATACCAACAAATCACGCATAAAGCATGAGGGCGAGTAATATATTTCAAAATTGGTGTTACGTGAAAATGGCTACTCCATTTCACAAAAACAAATAAAGTGTTACTTCTTCAGAAAGTCAAAATACGAAAATCGAGTGACTACGGTGAACTGACTACACCATCTTATGAAAAAAAATAAATGTTTTTAATAAATATGAATATATTATTTTAAATTTTGTAAAAAATATGTTAAATTATAAAGATGTAATAAATCTCGTAATCTTGAAATAAATTATTTGAACAACATTTTGTTGATATTGGGCCATGAAATATTACTTTGCCCCTATAGTATTGTAGTGAGGGTGTTGCGATACTAGTTCAATAATAACAGTTTATGCAACTAGTTTATAAAGTTAAGCTTTATTGCTAGTACATATATTAAAAACTGAGCGATGTTAGGAGCGAATTATCAAATTTGTACAATTGCAATAAACCAGCGTTATAAATGATTTGCATATGCTTTTTTGTACAACAGCATTATAGATTTATAAGGGAATCGAAGTTAATTTTGGAAAACAATTTCTTGTGACGTCACTGGTATTCGCAATTGTACGTAAAAAGGATGGTCGGTTGTTTCGTTTACCGCTACCTTTCTGAGTATAGCTGAATGTGTCATGACGTAATTATTCGTGCCATAAACAGTAAATACATCTTAATCTGTGCCACAACATGTCCTTTGTGAACAATTTATTGTATCGAAAAAGGTCGTTTATATTGCTGGAACACAAAAGCAATTTAATAACAACACTAATCATATTGTTAACTTTGACTTCATCTAATTGAAGTTGTGAATGAAATTGAAATACTTACTTTGCTTGAGAAAAATATCCGTTCTTTGTCGCTCGGAAGGTAATACTATCCTCTCGTAGATAAAGTATCACTTTATCGTTTTGTTATTATTTCACGCCAAGAAAAAATGTAAAATCTGTATGTAACCTACGGCGGGAAGAATATAATCTAAGCACAATTTCACCTTCACTTTATTAAAAGTAGTATTTGAATTCTTTAGTAACGTAATATACGTAAACTGCATTGTAGATGTTTTGGAAAAGGGAAGATGCTAGTTTCAGAAACTGGCAGAAATACCGTGTGCGCAACGAATCGTTTGTAAGAGATTATTTGAATTCTCATTTCCTACTGAGATTTCACAAGAGATATTTTGCCTGAATCTACAATTCAGTATTACAATGCAACATAATCGTCACTATTTACAAACGTTTTGTGTACCCACTGTTGTAACATAAAGACAATTAACGGCAAACAACAATTGGCGCTAATTATAATGCCTGATCAATTCAAACGCTCCATGAATACCTAAACAGCTGCACCTGGCCACTACTGTGAGATCTCAATCGCTTTCGCTCTGTAGAGATTTGCAATGCGCTTTAGAAATGTATTATTAACTTCTTGCGTTCATAATAATTGAATTTCATAACGTAGACACTGCATTTCCACATTTGCTGTAGTAAGCGGGATGATCATGACTCCCAGAGTTGTGTATTCGGATTTCCCGCCAAAGCTCAAAATTTGTGCTGTCGTGCTTGTTTACTGTAGTACTTCCCTTTTACGCCAATACCTTTACTGACGTGCACAAATAAACAATAAAAACCAAACAAGAAAGGAACAACAATATCCCTCCAATTCTTATAGGAATTAACAAAGTTGTGTCAGGAACAATTCATGATTTTCTATAGGATGAAAACATTTGTCGTTCAATCGAAAGCGTCCATTCTTTTAAATTAATGGAAATTACATCTAGAGTGTTTAAAGCCTTTAAAATGTCTTTATTCGATTTTTTTTTCATTTTTTCAACAATATTCACAATGTTTCGGGTTTAAAGTTTTAATCCATCTTTAAGTGACTGTGACTTATAATGGAACGAAAACCTCAAAATATTCCCATTCATGCAACAAGTCGTCACTAAATGAAAGCTGACATGAAAAATCCAATTAATAGTAATAATTAACCATTACCTAAAATAAACATTAACCTTAAAAATAGAAATTTTGCCTACTTTGTACTTTGTAAATCGTTGTTTGAGTTTTTGTAAATCCATATTCATTTCCTACTTACTATTTAGTACGTAGTAGAGAAGCATTGTTATGAAGCGGAAAAAGGCAAATTTTCGACAGTAAAACTCACATTGTGGTTCCATGATACCGAAAAATTCCATAATTCTTCCTCTTATGTGTAGAAAATTTCTATGCAGTCAGAAACCACTGTGCAGTCAGAATTCACGTTTTGGTTTTCCTCGAAACCGAAATATTAGTTTATGGCGAAATATCTGTCCGTCCGTTCGTCAGTCCGTCAGTCATTTTGTCCGTTCGTTTTAATCTTAGTCGCTAAACCGTAGTCAGGAATGTTGATTAAAATTGATATTCTGACATATCCATCTGACTGGTCTGGCGGCCTTTTCAACTGGAAACAGATATTTTGATTTTGGGGGTTTCTTTACATTAATGCAAGCAGACAATTTCAAAATTTTATTAAAAACGGCTCCAATTTTTTTCCAAAGTACGCTTTTAAAAATGGCGCAGATCCGAGTTTCGTTCAATTTCATGCATTATAAATATTGCAGTTTACATTTTCTCGGCGTCTTCCTACAATTAATGCATTGATGATAGAGATTTTTGGTAATACAACTTGTTCTTCAAAAATAAAACTTATTATAACACAACGTACATGTTTATCAAAATGTGAATGTTTTTCCAGTATTTTTAAATCTAATAAAAGCAATTTAGAAAAAAACAAGATTTTTGCTCCAGTTTTTTTCTTTAATTTTCTCTCGGAGAGTGCAATACGCCGAAAAGAATGTGAATTTTTGGAACTTTCAAAAAATCAGTTTCCAACGAAAATGATACCTTCACCATTCTTTTAACCGTCCTTCACACTATCCAGCAAAAACATTAAATTCAATAAAAAACTATGGCTCCGTTTCTTTTTAATTTTTAAAATGTCTCAGGAGCATCATGTAAACTACCCCTCAGAATGACAATATCGGTCTCAAATTCAAGGATCAACGTCGTCAGCCAGAGCGATTGGGGATTATCAATTCTGAAGAAAATTGTCTGAACTGTTTAGTCACTAGCATTGTTGACATACATACAGACGGACGGACAGACGTTTTGCCGTCATTCGATTTTTCGTAATCAAGAACTCACAAAACATGGATTCCCCCAGGTGTTAAATTTTTTTTTTCTAAATTTAGCTACTGGATTTATACCCTTTTTGCTAGGGCCCTGTAATAATAGTTTTTCTCTTGAAAATTCGCCGTTTTTCGCGCAGCATTACATAACTTTCTCTCTAGTCCGTAGCGAGAGAGTAAAAAATTAATCCTTTTACAACCGTGAACGATTCTAGGCATGGGGTAGTGGAAGGTAGGAAAGGATAGGAAGAGCTTAGTTGAAGGGCATTTTTAAATCCTGATATACGTCCAGGAACATCGCTTTATTAATAAGACAGAAACATATGGATTTACTGAACTCGAACCACGATTTACAAAGTGTAAATCAGGGTAATTTTTAGTTTTAAGGTAATTAATAAATCTGTTTTATTCGATTTTTAAGGCAAGCCTTCATTGTCTTGTGACTTTTTGCAATTACGATCTTTTTTAAAGTTTGAGTTTCATTACAACGTACAGTCCGTTGATAAAGGGTTAAATATGTAAAAACCAAACATTGTGAAAACTGTTCAAAATATTGTAAAGAATAAAGAAATTTTTGAAGATTTTAAACCCAATGGATGTTATTTTTTTTAATGATTCAAAAGAATGGAGTCTTTCGGTCGAATAATGATTGAAAAGACAATCTTCACAATATGAGCTTAAAATTATTTGCCTTGATTAATTAGGTTGTATACGCTATAGAAGTATTAATATATCCCTTTGATATTACCCTTCTTATGAATTCAAGAGCACAGCAATAATTCAAAGAATTATCGATATTATATTGAAAATACTATGGTAAATGTTTATTGCAGTCCTCATTGCAGTTTTAAAAATAAAAGAACTTATATTGATTTCTTGTAATATGAAACTGTCATACTTAGGATACACTGACTATATTCTCCTTTAGTAAAATGAGTAATGAAGCGTTAACATTAAATTCAACCAGGTAAATGCGAACTATAAGAAATGTTATGTCATAATTTATAAGGAAAAATCAGCTAATCAAAACTGCATCTTAAAACACCTGGTACTAACACAATGTTCACGCCGTAACTATAGGAAAGTAAAGTGTCTCGCAGGTAATTGTGACATTTAGAAATTCAAGTCATGTGCGTTCCCCTGACGTACACCTCGTGCGCGCATGCATGTATGTCATAATATTATATTGAAAATATTACGACAATTTCAAATGCTATTTGTAGTTATCAAATTTCAAGAACTTACATTTATTTCATATACTATGTAGTGCACATACTTATGATGCACTTTCAATAAAATGACTGTAATTTAAACTGAAGCATCAAAAATTAATATTAAGTCCAACCAAGTAAACATGAACTTCAATAAAATTAACTGTCGTAATGTATAATTAAAGATCAGATAATTAACACTGGTTCTGAAAACTTCCCAACGTTTCATTACCCACACATAACGTTTCAAGCTAAACACCCAAAACTATTCAAGCCGGAACACATCATACGAAAGTAAAGTGTCTTGTAGATAATTGTGACATTTAGAAATTCGTGACGTGTGCGTTTCTCCGC
The DNA here is from genome assembly GCA_011170035.1 of Teleogryllus occipitalis. NCBI lineage: Eukaryota > Metazoa > Arthropoda > Insecta > Orthoptera > Gryllidae > Teleogryllus > Teleogryllus occipitalis. The sequence goes on along the minus strand of BLKR01004462.1, from coordinate 1,700 downwards.
CCGTGTGCGTACGTACCCATGTGTGTGTGTGTGTGTGTGTGTGTGTGTGTGTGTGTGTGTGTGTGTGTGTGTGTGTGTGTGCGTTCCGGGACGGCCGGCCCCGCCTGCGCGTACAAGGCGGGCGGGTTTCCCGGTCATTAGCGTGCTGGGATGTCGCGCTGGCCGGACCGAACACCCGATCGCCAATTTCACTCCGCGAGGTATTTCGTGGAAGCGACGGGGAAAGCCACAAAAACACTTCGCGGATAACTCGGTTGTCCAGTGCTTTGTGGGGGATGTAGGTGACCCATTTTCCACCATAATCACCTCATTTTCTGGTCCTCAACCTATCAATTTCAGTTATTTTATGGTCTCAGTCACTTATTACATTTAAGATAAAACTAACAAGACGTATTCATTAGGAGCAGTTTTATTGGTTGTGTAAAATTATACCACTTTCTTTTCCTCGCAGCGTAAATGAAGTGTCATCTATACTCAGTAAACATTTCATGTATTATAATTCTGTAGTGTTTGCTTATAAATGAAAAGTATTTTTTCGCATGTGTTTCAATTTTATTGACTTTCAGTGGTAAATTATGACCACCTATCAGAGTCATACTAATATGTAATCAACAAAAATTCAAGTTTTAGGACCTAGATTACGTTTCTCATGGGGTCATTCCAGAACTTACGTGGCCCTAAATTTTATCTCGTTTTGGGCGCCTGCAATACTTTTGTTTTTAACGTTTGTTTTTCAAAAATAAAGGCTTAATATGTAATATCTCGGTAATTAAAATACTATTGTCACTTTTGTCTTCCCTACTTATTTTTAAGTAATTTCTTTATAGTCAAATTGACTTTTCTCAAGCTTTCTTAAACGTTAACTACGCAGGAAAAATGATTTCTTAAATTACGAATTCGCTTCAATGAGCCGTGAAACTTTCATCGCTTTTCAGTTTCTCTCATGAATTGTCTATGAAGAAGTTCACTGACTTTAGCAAACTGAGTTCTATTTATTAATTTTGTTTATTAATGAGTAAAGAAGAAGATCATAAACGAGCGGCCAGACGTTCGTCTTGTTAAGCATAGTAGAAAAAGCAAATTTTATTTCACACGGTACATTTCACATTGGAACCTGGAAAATGTGTATAAGTTTTAAGTAATACATAATTTTAATCAGTAATTATGACGATGAGTAATCCATTGGAACGATCCATTCACGAAGTAGGACAACAAGTGAATTTCAGAACTGACAATCTGAAAAGGTCAGTGCCCGCGGCGACTGGTTAAACCGCATTTCCGTCCTGATTCAGTTGATTTACGCTTTGATTTGTGGTCAAGACCATGAGATCGGCGTGTTATTTTGGTGGACCGCAAAGTACATTCGTAGAAATTAAACAACCACATCCTTCAACAGCTCAATTATCGCGCGAATCAGCTTGCGCACTGCTGTTAGAGAATATGCGTACTTCTGTCATCTGTCTTAGAGAAATTAGGTGACATAACAATGTCATCTGAAAACAATTTTGAAGTGTTTAAAATCGTATAGCTTAGTAGTATAGTAAATCGTATAGCTGTAATATAAATTCTGAAAGTGGTCAGGCGGAAGAGCAGGCTAAATAGCCTGAGCCTCGCCACCAATAAAGACATTTATTTATTTATTTATTTATTTATTTATTTATTTATTTATTTATTTATTTATTTATTTATTTATTTATTTA